>ML368625.1:288114-342643 GCA_005239525.1 Nicotiana knightiana | reverse complement strand
AATTAAAAAAAAAAAAAAAAAAAAAAAAAAAAGTTGCAATACCACAAAATTAACATTTGAAAAGTAAACTTTCTTAACCTTTGGAACTATGCAAATTTTCTAAATTGCAAACCAGCACACTTTTGCCAATTAGATTAAAATTCCAAAACGACAGTAAAAGGATAAACTATAATGGGCAGTTATAGAAGTTTATTTTATCTATAGCTTATTTAAATAAATAAAATCGGAATCAAAAAAATAGGTGGATCCGTATTGTAGCTGACAAGATTCCGAAACGAATATGTAGCCTTACATCATCATGTAAAATGACTTTTGTTGGCATTTAAAAGTTCTCAAAGTTCGCTAAATCTATCTATATTTATATACTATATTAAAAATATCAAGGTCTTAAGCGAAATATTATTTGTCATTTTTATTCTTTAAAAATAAATTTTGCACTAGATAAAATATTTATTTAATTATTTTTTAATATTTAAAAATTCTAAATCAACTAAATTTTATATATTATTTTCTTAATATTTAGGAGTTCTAAGCCAACTAAAATTTTGCATCCTAAAAATTCCTTGTCTGAACATCTATATAATGAGGCCTAGTTAACATATGCTATAAGCATGGAAAAACTAAACAAAATATTTCCTTTTCTAAGAAAAAGAAAACTTAAGACTTAGAATAGGTAGTAGATCGCTTCGTTGGCCAATGAAACATACTATTTTTTAGGTCCTAATTTTAGTATAAAAATATTCAACTTTCAAAATCTTTTCTATCTATATTTACTTTTACAAAAGTAAGGAAAAAACAAGAAGCTTAAACAATTAATATTCTTTAATTACAATTAGTGCAAAAAAAGTGTTAAACAAAATTATAATTATAAATAATATTTTTTTTAGCAAATATACCGCTAGGTTGATTTGCCTAGTGGCTAATACATAAATAAAATCCAATAAAACAAGGATCCAATGTTTATAATTTGTCCAAAATTAAAACTAAAGCTATGAATTCTATCTATTACAAGTGATATCATAGACAACTTCCAACATTTAGTGGTGTGTGTATCCACAAGCCAAGGGCAAAACCTTAATGTATCACCTCTAAAGCTCTCATTAGGCGCCAAGTTTTGTATTCCAAAAGGACAAGGCAAATGTGACTTATCCAATCATCCAAGCAATATGCATGTGCAATGAGAATAAGCATGATCATCCAAAATCTGATCAGCAGAATGTAGCATGAGTGTCATCTTCCTCGTACCAATGTATGGCTGCAAATAAATCAAGAGAAACACGTTCACAAGTAGACTTTATTCTGGATCATAGAATGTAACATGAGCCAGAAGTAGCTTGTATTTAGGCTTCAATCCTGCATTTCAATCCACAAACATGCACTGCAATGACACCTCCAGAATGGGCATGTAAACATGCCAATACCACTGAACAATGTCATTACAGTACACATAAAACCAATAGCAAATAACAATACCATTGGATCCCATCTTAAGTTTACCATTTGATGCTTCAGAAACCACTGATAAGTTAGAGTACTATGAGCAAACTAAATATGTATATTCTGTAGCTAAGCAGCACACTGTAGCCAAACGTGCATAGGATATACAATGACCTAGAGCTAGATATGAAGACACAATGTATCCAAATATGAAATATTCCACTGCCTGCTTGTATTAACACTTCCATATACCATTAGAACACCACTAGAATGAACATGATAACATGCTAATACCACTCGAAAGCACCCTAACAGTATACATAATACAAATATAACAAACCAACAAGCAGGAACAAGTAATATCAACAGTTACATACTCATCAATCAGGAGATCTTCTTTTGGAAACNCCCCCCCCCCCCCCCCCACACACACACACACTTGGAAGTTTAGAGAATGAGTGAAATTGGATTGTACCTGCACAACAAAATACAAGGTTACTTAAATAATCAGTCACTGTGTTGCGCTTCCTTAAGACATGCTGAAACAACACATTAAAATGCTCCATCTCTTTGATCCTCTTAACTTCATCCCCAATACACCATGGAGGATCCCATTCTCCTTCAATGATCTTCTTCATTCCTAGTGAGCCTGTCTCCAATAATAAAGGATGTAGGTCATGGGTTACACAATAAGACAGTCCTTCTTCTATCACCTTTGCCTCTGCCGAAATGTTAGTTGTTTCCTCCAGTTGTTATGCATGTGCATATATACACCAAGCCACCTTCATCATTTCTCATACAAAATCCAAGAGAATTAGGGCCTGGATTGAGTCTTGATGCTCCATGGTATTGCATTTGTACCAGCCAGTATAAGGCAATTGTCATGTCACTCTTTTAATTACAATCACTGGCCTATACTCCTAAAAGAAACTTACCATGTCTGACCAAAAATAGGGAATGCGAGTAAGCCAACTGTATCTAACCTTTTCCAAGAAGTATAGTGCCTTGATGAACCTCCATTAGTGTTTGTGTTCCTCATCTTCCACAGATCCCAAGTTACATCTGCTGGCACTGCCTGGAATAATGGCTTCAGTTTTGGGCAGCATGAAGAATTCCACCATGCCCTAATAACCTGATGTACCTGTACCAG
Source organism: Nicotiana knightiana (assembly GCA_005239525.1). Lineage (NCBI taxonomy): Eukaryota > Viridiplantae > Streptophyta > Magnoliopsida > Solanales > Solanaceae > Nicotiana > Nicotiana knightiana. Next base: position 340,056 of record ML368625.1, on the reverse strand, counting down.
CTGAATATTAATCCCCGAAGCATTCATAAATTTGTTCTAAACCCTAGTAGCTGTAGTGTCTGTGAAGAAAAAATGTTCAAAAGACTCCTCTTGTGTAGGTTGACAGCACCAACACGTACAAACACATATGTACCCTTGTCTTCTCCATAGATCATTAGTAGCTAGTTTACCCCCTCTATAGCCTCCAAAGAAAGAATGAAATCTTGAAAGGCAACCCCTTAATCCATATGTGCGTGTATTCTAAATTATGATTTGCTCTATGTCTCACTATACGTCAAGCACTACTCACTGTAAATTCACCAGAGGCAATAGGTTTCAAATACCAATAGCTAGTACTGCCTTCAAACAACACGTTTTGTTTAATATGTTCAGCAATATCTTTAGGAAAAGTTTGATCAATCAGCACCTCATTCCAGCTAGCTTCTTGCCTCAATTCTGCAACTTCTTGCAAGTCTTTATTGATGTGAAACTCAGGTGGCACTAAGTGATATAGTTCCCCTAAGCCTGTCTAGTTTTCATGCCATACATTTGTTGTCCCACTCTTCATCTCCCACAGTATCTCGCGTCTCTACATCTTCCCTTGCATTCAACATCTGCCTCCACACATGAGATACTGTCCTAAACTGCAATACTGTACGAATCTCTTTCTTGCAGTACTTGTTCCACATGAAGTTAGACCATAGGGATTTGGTTGTTCTGAATCTCCACCAAATATTAGCAAACAAAGCTCTAGAGACATCATGAAGAGATCTGAAACCTAATCCACTCTCTTCCTTAGGCAGACATAACTTTCGCCAAGAAGCCAATGCCTACTCTTGCCTTCCTCCTTTGTACTCCAAAATAATCGTGCAAACATCTTGTGCAAATGCTCAATAACATTATTTGGGGGATCAAGCACTGATAGCATTTGTATTGGCATGCTTTGCAACACACCAGTGGTGACTGTTGCTTTACCTCCAAATGATAGTAATTTCCCTTTCCAAGAGTGCAATTTAGCTTTCACCTTCTTTATGAGATCATTACAGTAATCTTTCCTTCTTCTAGTGTAGAAGATAGGTCAACCTAAGTAGGTAAAAGGAAACTCCCCTTTATGAAAACCACTAGCATCTCCTACTTCTTGAAACAATGAATTGGAAACATTAGCATGCATATAGTATGAACTCTTAGCTTTGTTGATCAACTGCCGAGAAATCCTCTCATAGCTTCCCAACACTGTCATCACCTTCTTCAAAGAGACTGGTTGAGCTGAGGCAAAGAATATAGTGTCATCAGCATATGCCAAATGATTCACTAGTTCAGACCATTTAGGCATACCAAATCCTACAAAGGCTTTGTCCTCAAACAGCTTGTTCAGTGATCTAGATACCACTTCTGCTGATAATATGAACAATGCAGGAGACAGTGGATCACATTGCTTTACCCATCTTATAGACTTGAAGAACCCTGAAGCTTGACCATTCACCAACACTGAATACCAATTATTTAATGTCAAATTCCACACCATGTTGATGAAATGTTCTGCAAACCCCATCTTCCTTAAAACATGTAGCAAATAATTCCAAGAGACCTTATCATAGGCCTTGGCCATGTCCAACTTAATCACCACATTAGCTGGATTAACTATAAGTCTTACATCTGTGACTATCTCCTATGTGAGAAAGATGTTTCCATTGATACTCCTACCCTTCCCAAATCCAGATTGATTAGGAGATATCAAGGGAGGCAAGAACTTCTCTATTCTATCATGTAGCACCCTGGATATCACCTTGTTGTTGAATTTTCTCAAACTTATAGGTCTAAGGTCATAAAATGTTTGCATCATAGGTTTCTAAGGCAACAACACCAAATTAGTGTGTGTGATAGACTTAGGCAGTGTAGCACCTCCATAGAAATGTAGTACCATGTTGTGTATATCATATCCAATAATCTCCCAGCAGTCTTGATAAAATGTTCTAGTAAATCCATCTGGACCACTAGCACTATCTCCACTAATTTCAAAATTTTCACCCTCAAACGCTTCTAGTGTTGGATATCTACATAATTCTGTATTTTGCTCTACAGTCACCTTGGAAGGCACATTGTCAAGAAAATTTTTTTTATAGGATCACCTTCTTTGGTAAACTGATTCTAATAAAAGTCCACATCAGCAACAACCAGTCGAACTTGATTATCAATCCAGGTCCTATCTCCATTTTAAATCCTTTTCAGTTGCAGCTTCTTCCTTTTGCCATTCACATGATTATGAAAACGGTTGGTATTTCTATCACCCTCAGCAAACCAAGTCATCCCGTATTTTTGCTTCCAATATTACTCCTCAATACTCAAATACTTCTTTAATTTTGTTTGGGCCTGTTGAAGAACTATTCTATTAGCAATTGTTGGTTACTCCTCAAACAATATCTCCTTCACCTTTACAATGTCCTCCAAGATTTCCAATTGCTTGAAGATGTCAAGAAAAGTTACTTTACTCCATTTGGATAATGCAGCCTTCATATTCTTCAACTTGTGCTTGAACATAAGAAAATGATCACTAATGAAGTCTGCTTGCCAATTCTGCCTCACCACCTCTTTAAAATAATCATGTTTGGTCCAAAAGTTGAGGAACCTAAATGATTCACATAGTTTGCAATCTGTTCTCCGCAACTCATGAACAACAGGGCATGATCAGAACCAGTTCTTATCAAGTTCTCAACCTCAATACTATGAAAAAGATTATGGAAAGGAAGATTTACCAATATCCTATCTAGTCTCTTAAAGATACACTCAGCATCAGGTCTTCCATTCCACCAAGTGAATGGACTCCCTTTGAAACCTAGATCAATCAATCCACTTGAATTAACACAAAAGGAAAAGTCTTCATATTCAGGAGGATACACTAGAAGACCACCAATCTTTTTTATCTTCATGAAGTACCACATTAAAGACTCCACCTACCATCCAAGGAATCTCCATATCACTTTCAATATAGTATAAATTATCCCACAATTCCAACCTCTCAAGGTGAACATTTGGCATACACAAAAGTCATCATGACATATTGGCCGATATCATGATGAATCACCTTAACAGTAACCTGTTGTGCAGTTTCCATGATTAATTCCCATTCCACATTAGCATAAAAAATAGCCAAATATCCCCATTAATATTTGGAAAAGCGGCTTACATATTCAACCTTCTTCTGTACCTTTTTATGTGTCTTTGATTCTGAAATGGTTCCATCAATGCAATGACAAAGAAACTATGCTCTCTTTGCATGTTAATTACCCTAGGAAAGCCCTGTTGTGTATTCACAAACTTTATATTCCAAATTATTATTTTTATCATCATTTGTGACAGTGCCCTTATGGGCATTACTCTTATAGGTTGTGGTGCTTCCTTATTTTGTGCATGCTTCTTGCTTTTCTTACCTCCCTTATCAGTAGCTCTAGGAGATAGATCAGCCTCCTTTGTAATGATCCGACTAGTCGTTTCATGAGTTGTAGCCCCGTTTCTCTATTTTCTGCTCCTTTTGTATTCTACAATTATTATATGACTTACCAGGTTAGTTAGTTCGGGTCCGGAGAGATTTAAGAGTGAATTGAGACACTTTGTCTCTTAATTGAAAGCTTAAGTTAGAAAAATTTACCGGATGTTGCCTAATGTGTAGACCCCAGATTTGAGTTTTCATGGTTCTGTTAGCTCCGTTAGGTATTTTGGACTTAGGAGCGCGTCCAGATTGTGATTTGGAGGTTCATAGTAGAATTAGGCTTGAAATGGCGAAAGTTGGAATTATGGAAAGTTTGACCAGGAGTGGACTTTTTGATATCGGGGTCCGATTGGATTTTTCAGAAGTTGGAGTAGGTTTGTGGGATAATTTATGACTTGTGTGCAAAATTTGAGGTCAATCGGACGTGATTTGATAGGTTTTGACGTCGTTTGTAGAATTTGGAAAGCTCAAAGTTCATTAGGCTTAAATCCATGTGCAATTCGTGTTTTTGATGTTGTTTGAGGTGATTTGAGGGTTCGACTAAGTTCGTATGATATTTTGGGACTTGATGGTATGTTTGGTTGAGGTCCCGGGGGCCTCTGGTGAGATTCAAGTGGGTGACATATCATTTTTGGACTTAGCATGTTGGTTGACGACTGATAGGTTTTGATGTTGCTAGTTTCCTCTTATGCATTCACGAGAAAGGTCTCGCATTCGCGAAGTGTGTATGGGGTCATGAGAGGAGTTGTTCTTCGCATTCGCGAAGAGTGAGCTGCATTCGTGAAAGTTGGGATTGATGTGCATCACGATCGCGATCGCGACAGGGAACTCGCGTTCTTGTAGAAGGGTAAAGAAGGCTTGGGCAACAGGTCCTAAAGCATCGCATTCGCGGCTAGGTGGACGCGTCCGCGTAGGCCAATGTAGGCAAGACATCGCATTCGCGAGCTGGAGTTCGCGTTCGCGAAAGAGAGTTCATCCGCACAGTCAAGTTTGTGCTTCGCGAACGTGAGGCACTTTGCGTGTTCGCGAAGAAGGCGCATCTGGGCAGAATTATAAGATTAAAAAATGAGGGTTTGAGGTCATAACACAAAATTGAAATGGGAGCTCGGTAGAAGGTGATTTTTGGAGAGATTCTTGCATAAGTGTTTGGGGTAATTGATTCCTATCTAATTTTGGTCAAATTTCATGATTATGCCTTTAATTCCATCATCTAATTTGTGATTTGGGGTGAAAATTTGGGGAAAATGAGGAAGAGTTCTTGGTCTAGAATTTGAAGGTTTTGAATGGAATTTTGTTATCGGATTTGAGTAAATTTGGTATGGTTAGACTCATGAGTGAATGGGATTTCGGGTTTTGTGACTTTTGTCGGATTTCAAGACGTGGATCCGGGGGCCGGGTTTGAGCCGATTTTGTATTTTGAGCTATCATTTCATAAGTTCTTGTAGAATTGATTCCTTTAGCTCGTATTGATTTTATTGTATTTCTTTTGGCTAGATTCGAGACATTTGGAGGCTGATTCACGAGGCAAAGGCATATTGGAGTAGACTTTCGCTCGGATTAAGGTAAGTAACAATTTTAAATGTGGTCTTGAGGGTATGAAACCCCGATTTTTGGTGTTATATGATTGTTTTGGAGGTGACACACATGCTAGGTGATGGGCATGTGGGCGTGCACCGTGGGAATTGTGACTTGGTCCATTCCGTGAAATTGAAAAGTTGAATAAACTTGTTGTTAGCTATATTCTCTTCATTTGTTATAGAAGTTTGACTTTGAATCATGTTAGAGACCATATTTAGGCTATGTGTTGCTGATGTTGGGACCATAGAGGCCGTGTTACATGTTGAATTACCTGCTAAACGCTATTTGTACTCAGTCTCAGTTTTTATGTATATGTCATATCTCAGTCTCTATTGTCCTTGTTAATACATCATATTATTGCTCTTTGGGTTGATTTTTCCTGATTTCTAAGAACCCGAGAGACTTGAGAGATTGATAACTGAGTGAAGCAGGGGGCCTGATTGTGAGGATATTTATGGGATAGGATTGCACACCGCATCATGTTTTCATTGATTTATACCATTATTGACTTGATATAGCGCTTGGGCTGAAGGAACCCCTCCGAAGTCTGTACACACCCCCAGTGAGCGAGGGTACCTACGAAGTCTGTAAGGAATGAGTGGCTGTGAGGAATAAGTGATTGTGAGGTTGGAGTGAATGGGAGGACTGAGTAATTGTTGCCTTGAGAGGCTATATATGATTTCATTGTTGTTGCACATAGTTTCCATATATCACTGTGTTGAAAACTTCTGAAAGATATTTAATCGTATTTTTACTTGAACTTGGCATGAATAAACTGATTTGACTTAATTTGCCAGATTTGAAAGCATGCTCATTTCCCTTGTTGAGACTACTGAAAATGAATTATAACTATGTAGTTCGTCACTTTCTTTCAGTTCCTTATTTATTATTGTTACTTACTGAGTTGGTTATACTCACGCTACACCTTGCGCTTCGTGTGCAGATCCAGGAGTTTTTGGACGCGGAAAGTGTTGATATTTCACGCAACTGACCGTTGAAGATATTGAGGTTGCTGTCCGGCATTCGCAGTCCCTGTTTCTCCTTCGTTATCCTTTCTTTCGTTTTATTTGGATCCACATCGTTATAGACGTCTCATTTCTAGATTGTTATGTATAAATGCTCATGGGCTCAGTGACACCCTAATTTTGGGAGCTATTTTTTGCACTTGTGTTTTAGGTTTTACCCATGTTTATGAAAACTTTTCCTGTATAAAATGTATTGATTTACTTTTCTGTTAAATATTGAAAGTATTTTGGAAATGTCGGCTTTCCTAGTACCATCGATAGATGACATCATGATAGGTAATTATTTGGGTCATGACACCCTTGCCACTTGTTTGAAATTTCCAGATGTAGACTCATCATCATCTCCTTCATTCTCAAATTGTTATTGTTCCATTAAGGCTTTATCAATCGCCACAGGAGCCACATTATGTGTCACTAGGTCATGTAAGGTCAGAATAGGAGTCTTCAAAGGAACATTGATCTGAAGTTGTATAGTCTGCCCAGTTTATGATGCACAAGCCAATAGAATTGGTTCCATGACTCTTGTTGCCTTTGGTACTATAGCCTGATCATTCTGCTCTTTAGACATCACGTTTTTCGCCTCTATTACACTAGCATTATGCTGCATAGCTCCCAACGCCTCCTTATCACCCTAAATTGAAGCTCATACACATTACCCATGCTAGGGTTTATTAGGATGCTAAGCATGAAAACCTAATCAAAGCTACAATATAACACTAGAGAAGTAAATGAATTTAGTTGGACTTGCTTTTGAAATTCTAATTGTAATTAAGTTCTATCTTTCTAGATATCATTTTTGTATAATCTTTGATTGATATATAATAAGACAAATATCTAACAAGATTTAAGAATATAAAAGACAGAGAGAGAGATGGTTGACAGTTCTATAATCACAAAAATTCAAAAGTGAAATATTATGTTAATTTCTTACTCTTCAACAATGCAAAATTTTTATTAGAAAAAAATATAATTATAGTTAAATATTTAAAACTATGAATGAACTAATATATGAAGAACTTGAATCAACAAAACAGACACTATTTCCTTCAATGCTAAGAAAAAATAATTAAGTTTTTGAATTACTAATTAGCAAAAGAATCAAAATTCATCATATAAGTAAATTAGTTTTCAGGTTAATAAAATCTTTGGATATATAAATTTATCTCCATATAAAGAGCAATAGCTGCAAAAAAAAAAGTAATCAAAATTAGTTAAAATTTTGTATTAAGAGCCAAATTAATAAAAATGAAAACTAAAAATAATAAGGACAAAATAGTGGAAGACAAAATATATTCTAAATAAGTTTTCAAGAATTATTATTATTATTATTATTGATTCCAAAAAAGGGCAACTTCACATTTTTATATATCAAGTTAATAGCTGTAAAATAGTAATTCAACATTAGTTATTATTAGACTTTACATTGTCACTTATTTATTATTTTTATGAGTTATAAAGCCAACCCCATCATTTCTCAAGACCAAAAGATTCAATTTTGATTTATCTTTGTTAATAATGTATTTTTATGTTATTTGTTTGTTTTTAGTATTAGGCTATATAAATAATAATAAATTTTTATAAGATATTCCCATAAAAAACTCAGATATCACAATAAGGTATATGCATCCATGGGAGAAATTTCTTCTTTTATTGAGCTAACAAAATGGGATCAATAGTCATTAAGAATATAAAAGACACACAGACAGAGAGAAATGGTTGACAGTTCTATAATCCAAAAATTCAAAAGTGAAGTATTAGGTTAATTTCTTACTCTTCAACAATGCAAAATTTTTATTGAAATAAATTATAATTATAGTTAAATATTTAAAACTATGAATGAACTAATATATGAAGAACTTGAATGAACAAAACACACACTATTTCCTTCAATGCTAAGAATAAATTATTAAGTTTTTGAATTATTGTAATGACTTGATCGATCGTATTGGTTTTTAGAATTAAGTTTTTGAATTATACTTTTACTGTTTTATGACTTGCGAGGATGATTAGTTCGGGATTTAAAATAGTTCGGGTTGAAATGGGATACTTGGTTCCTTAAGTTGGCCTTAAAAGGCTAAGTTTAATTTCGGTCAATATTTTGATTAAAGGACCCCAAAATCGGGATTTGACGGCTCCAATAGGTTTGTATAATGATTTCAGACTTGGGCGTATGTTCGGATCGGGTTTTGGACAACCCGGGAGCGATGCGGCGCCTAATAGTGAAAGTTAGCTCTTTGAAGGTTTTTGAAGTTCTTTAAATTTGGTTTGGAGTCGGTTTTGGTGATATCGAGGTCCAAATGGAATTTTCATATCGGGAATAGTTCTGTATGGTGATTCAAGACTTGCACGCAAAATTTGGTGTCATCTCGAGCAGTTTAATCAATATTCGGCGCGTTCGGAGCGATTTGGAAACTTGAAATTCATATTTTGATTTGATTTGGTTTTGAGGTGTAGTTCGTGGTTTTGTTGTTGTTTTATGCGTTCGAGAGTTCGAGCATGTCTGTATTGTGTTTATAGACTTGTTGGTGTAGTTGGATGGAGTCCCTAGGGGCTCGGGTGAGTTTTGGACTGCCTAGAGCTAAGTTTAGGAAACTTGATTTTCTAGTGCTGGTTTCCTGCTTCGCAGACGTGGGAGGGCCATCACATTCGCGAAGAAGGACCTGAAGGCAGTGGGCAATTTCCCTTTGCGTTCATGTTCAGGCATTCGCGTAGAGGAAATGGGCCCGGGGTGGATCAGTGCACCTTGCTCTTCGCGTTCGTGTTAGAGCTGTCGCGTTCGCGATGCCCATGCAGTTTAGGCCTTCGTGAACGCGAGGTTTCTTCCGCGTTCGCGAAGAAGGGAAGTCAGCTGAGCAGAGGCCTTGTCTTAAGTACGAGACTTAGACTTTTTTCTCCCATTTTAACACACTCAGGCGATTTTGGAGCTTCAAAAAGGGGGATTCCAACCTAGCTATTGAGGGTAAGTAATTTCTACCTAATGTGAATTTAATACATAGATTATGGGTAGATTTTAACATGTAAATTTGTGGAATTTATGGGTTAGAAGAAAAATCTAGGTGTCACGACTTGAAATTTCCACCGTTGGGACCGTGATGGCGCCTAACATCACACTTGCCAGGCAAGCCAACGTTAGAGGTTATTTAGCCAATTCTTCCCATTTCTAGTGATTATCAGTAAACAAGCAAAATAAAGTGAAATAAACGTGAATCTATATAGATATCAACTTTATTTACATGCTACTTCTACCCAGAATCTGGAGTCACAATCCACGAACACACAAATATTTTCTACAAACATTTGTTCGATAGAAAATACAATTATTTGTGAAGTAAAGTAAAAACAGTAAGTATAGGAGTATAGAACGGGACGCCAGGGACTGCGGCCGCTAACAGGACTACATTGGGTCTCCTAGCAGTATAATCTGCAGCCAACCTCTCGATTAGCCACTACGTGCTCCAAAATCTTCACAGGAAGTGTAGAGTGCAATATCAGTACAACCGACCCCATGTACTGGTAAGTGCCGAGCCTAACCTCGACAAAGGAGTGACGAGGCTACGGCGGGACACTCACAATATAAGTTGAATCTAGTGAATAACAAGACATAAAAGAAAGTAGAATAAAGTAAAAGTAGTAACTTGGAGGGAATAAATATAGGACCCAAAGTACTTCACCAGTGCCCAGCTATTACCAATCCTTAAGTTCAATTCAATACTACCGTACAACTAATCAAATAAAGAACATAAACATATAAATTGTTGCGGCACCCAACCTGATCCCACTGTACATATCACAATCCTCCCTTATTTCTTCTTAATATCATAAACAACAGAATATAGATAAAAATATTGCGGCGTGCAACCCAATCCCACCATATCATATTGATCACAATCGCAGTTCACACTTATTTCACACCACATTCCACCCTTATTACACATGTTGCGGCGTACAACCCGATCCAACCGTATAATATCAATTCACCCTTATTCCTTCTCAATATATCACCCTTATTCCACATGTTGCAGCGTGCAACCCTATCCCACCATATTCATATCAATTACACAGGAAGTATAGAAGTTTCCCAAATTAACACAAGACCCTTCTCAATACTTAAACTTCAGAACAAAGTAAACGGAAATCTTATACTCAATAAAGCTCTACACAAGTAATACAACTCAGCGAGACCAATCCAGAATATCACAAAAACACAAATAAGAACAGCTTAAACAAGTAATAGGGGATAACGAAACTACGGAACAACAATTATCTTCAACAAGGAGAATCAATATCTAACAAGTAGCAATTAGGCATGGAAATACAAGTAGGCATGTAACCGTTAAAGCAGGGAAAGAAACAACATAAAGACAACGGTAAAGAAACATGCAAACAGATAAATTGGCAGAGCATAATTACTCGTCACCTCACAGATACGCCACTCACATGATTTACATATAGCAATTAAGGCAAGAATTCCTAATCCCTCAAGTCAAAGTTAGACACAACACTTACCTTGATCCACAGGCCACTCACTGCTCAATTACCGTTTTTCCTCTAGATTCCACCTCCAAACCACTCGTGTCTAGCCATAATTAACTTAATAACATCAAATATTGCTAAAGAAATAAATTACAATGCATAAATTTAGGTTTTCCAAAGTTTTCCCCAAAAAGTCAAAGATCAACCCCCAGCCCGCTTGGTCAAAACTCGAAGTTCGGACCAAAACCCATTCACCCATTTACCCCCGAGCCCGAATATATAATTAATTTTGGAATCCGACCCCAAATTGAGGTCTAAATCTCCAATTTGCAGAACCCCCCCAATTCTTCCAAAATTCCTAATTTCCTACCATGAAAGAACAAAGTTTAGGGCTAGAATTTAATGGGTGATGATAAAAATGGAAGAAAATAAGTCAAATAGTGTAAACCTATGAATTGGTGTTGAGTTTTACCTACAAAATCACACCTAGGCCGAGCTATAAAGGAGAGTTTATGAAAAATAGGAAAAATCCCGTTTTTGAAATGTTTTATGGTCTGGGCGTCAGGCCTTCTTCGCGTTCGCGAAGGGCCTGCCGCATTTGCAATGTGCAGCAGCTCGATTGGATTTTTGCGTTCGCGAGTTCCTCTTCGCGTTCGTGAAGGTTGTTCCCTGCTAGCCTCCGCGTTCGCGATCCAGTGATCACGTTCGTGTAGAAGAACGATTGCCCTTCCCCCAGGTGCCATGCCTACGCGTTCGCGAAGGGACTGGTCGCGTTCGCGAAGGGTAAGACCCTCACACCCTTGCGTTCGCGACCTAGCTGCCGCATTCACGTAAAAGAAAATCACCCTTCCCCCTTTTTACCTATCGCGTTCGCGGGAGTACCTCCGCGAACGCGATGAAGGACACACCAGGTAACAACTGAAGTCAAAAAACCAGATTTTCTAAGTCTAAAACATCCCGCAACCTATCCAAAACTCGCCCGAGCCCTCAGAGCTCCAAGCCAAACATGCACATAAGTCCTAAAACATCCTACGAACTTGCTCGCGTGATCAAATCGCCAAAATAACACCAAAAACTATGAATTGAACACCAAATCGAATGAAGTTTTCAAGAAATCTTTAAATCCTCTATTTTCACAATCGGACGTCCGAATCACATCAAGCTAACTCCATTTCTAACCAAACTTCACAGACAAGTCTTAAATACAATATTGAACTTGTACCGGGCTCCGGAACCAAAATACGGGCCCGGTATCAATAATGCCAAAGATAAATAGATTCTTAAAACCATTTAATTTTTTAGACTTTTAATTTTCAACAAAAATCCATATCTCGATCAAGGGACCTCGGAATTTGACTCCGTGCATATGCAGAGGTCCCATATTTCAATACGGATCCACCGGGACCGTTAAAATACGGGTCCGGGTCCATTTACTCAAAACGTTGACCGAAGTCAACTAAAACAAACTCTTAAGGAAAACATTCTTGTTTTTATAAGTTTTTAACATATAAGCCTTCTAGGTCAATACCCGGACCGCGCACGCAAGTCGAGAAAGGCTAAAATGAGATATTTAAGGATTTGGAACACAAAATTTAGTTCTAAAACATGAGATGAACTATCAGGTCATCACATTCTCCACCTCTAAAACAATTGTTCGTCCTCGAACGGACATAGGAAAGTACCTGAACTAGTGAATAAGTGGGGATATCTACTCCGCATTTCTGACTCGGACTCCCAAGTAGCTGCCTCAGTGGGATGACTTCTCCATTGCACTCGAACTGAAGGATAACTCTTTTATCTTAACTAACGAACCTGCCAGTCTAGAATAGCCACCGGCTCCTCTTCATAAGTCAAATTCTTGTCCAAATGGACAGAGCTGAAATATAACATGTGGGACGGGTCACCATGATACTTCCGGAGCATGGACACATGGAACACTGGATGAACTGCTGATAACCCCAGAGGCAACGCAAGCCTATAAGCCACCTCTCCCACTCTCTCGAGAATCTCAAAAGGCCAGATATATCTAGGGTTCAACTTGCCCTTCTTTCCAAACCTCATGACACCCTTCATGGGTGACACCCGAAGCAAAACTCTCTCCCCGACCATGAATACCACATCACGAACCCTACGATCGAAATAACTCTTTTTCTTGGACTGAGCTATGCGAAGTCGATCCTGTATAACCTTGACCTTGTCCAAGGCTTCCTGTACTAGATTTGTACCCAATAACCAAGCCTCTCCTAGCTCAAACCACCCAATTGGCGACCGACACCATACTATATAATGCCTTATAGGGAGCTATCTTAATGCTCGACTGGTAGCTGTTGCTGTAGGCAAACTCTGCAAGGGGCAAGAACCGATCCCATGATACTGTGAAGTCTATAACACATGCGTGAAGCATATCCTCTAAGGTCTGAATAGTATGCTTGGACTGTCCGTCTGTCTGAGGATGGAATGATGTGCTTAACTTAACCCTTGTACCCAACTCACGTTGTACTGCCCTCCAAAAGTGCAAGGTGAACTGTGTACCTCGATCAGAAATGACAGACACAGGCACACCGTGAATACGGACGATCTCACGAATATAAATCTCTGCCAACCGCTCTGAAGAATAGGTAACTGCCACAAGAATGAAGTGTGCTGACTTAGTCGACCTATCCACAATGACCCAAATGACATCGAACTTCTTCTACATCCGTGGGAGTCCAACAACAAAGTCCATAGTAATATGCTCCCACTTCCACTCAGGAATCTCTATCTTCTGAAGCAAACCATCGGGTCTCTAATGCTCATACTTCACCTACTGACAATTCAGGCACCGAGATACATAAGCAACTATCCTTCTTCATCTTCCTTCACCAATAATGATGCCGCAAGTCCTGGTACATCTTGGGTGCACGGGTGGATAGAATACCGAGAACTGTGAGCCTCCTCAAGAATCAACTCATGAAGCCCAACAACATTAGGCACAAACACGCGACTCTCCATCCTCAAAACCCTGTCATCTCTAACAGTAACCTGTTTGGCACCACCGTGCCGCACTGTGTCCCTAAGGACAAACAAATGAGGGTTATCATACTACCAATCTCTGATATGCTCAAATAAGGATGACCGAGCGACTATGCAATCTAAAATATGTCTGGGCTATGAAATATCCAACCTCACCAACTGATTGGCCAAAATATGAACATCTAATGCTAGCGGCCTCTCACTGACTGAAGTGAACGCAAGGCTGCCCATACTCGCTGCCTTCTTACTCAATGCGTCGGCCACCACATTGGCCTTCTTAGGATGGTACAAGATGGTGATATCATATTATTTCAATAGATCCAACCACCTCCTCTACCTCAAATTGAGACCCTTTTTCTTGGAAAAATACTAAAGGCTGCGATGATCCGTGAAAACCTCACACGACACGCCATAAAGATAGTGTCTCCAAATATTCAGCGCATGAACAATGGTTGCCAACAATATTCAGCGCATGAACAATGGTTGCCAACTCTAAACCCTGTCATCGCCATAAAGATGCATGTGCAATCACCCTACCCTCCTGCATCAATACCGCTCCGATCCAACACGGGAGGCATCAAAATATACCGTGTAAGATCCTGAACCTGATGGTAACACCAACAGTGACGATGTAGTCAAAGCAGTCTTGAGCTTCTGGAAGCTCGCCTCACACTCGTCTGACCATCTTAACAGGGCACCCTTCTAGGTCAACTTGGTCAACAGGGCTGCTATAGATGAAAACCCCTCCACAAATCGACAGTAATAACCCGCCAAACCCAAGAAGCTCCTAAAAACTCCTTCCTATTGTGGGAGTATATCAAGATGTTGTCAATAAACACAATCACAAAGGAGTCCAAATAAGGCTTGAACATTCGGTTCATCAAGTCCATAAATGTTGCTGGGGCATTGATCAACCCAAAGGAAATCACAAAAAGCTCATAGTGCACATACCACGTTCGGAAAGCTGTCTTAGGGAAATCGGATGCCCTAATCCTCAACTGATGGTAGCCACATCTCAATCAATATTCGAAAACACCTTGGCACCCTGAAGCTAATCAAATAAATCATCAATCCTCGGCAATGGATACTTGTTCTTGATGGTGACTTTGTTCAACTGCCGATAATCTATACACATCCTCATAGATCCATCTTTCTTCTTCACGAACAACACCAGTACAACCTAGGGCGAGCCACTAGGTCTAATGAAGCCCTTACCAAGCAAATCCTGCAACTGTTCCTTCAATTCTTTCAACTCTGACGGGGCCGGTATGGCGGAATGGAAATGGGCTGAGTGCCCGGAGCCAGATCAGGAGCTTCTTGGGTTTGGCGGGTTATTACCATTGATTTCTGGAGGGCATTTCATCTATAGCAGCCCCGTTGACCAGGTTGACCTAGAATGGTGCCCCGTTCAGATTGTCAGACAAGTGTGAGGCGAGCTTTCAGAAGCTCAAGACAACTTTGACTACAACGTCAGTGTTGGTGTTAACATCAGGTTTAGGATCTTAAACGGTATATTGTGATGCCTCCCGTGTTGGGCTTAGATCAATATTGATGCAGGAGGGCAGGGTGATTGCGTATGCGTCTCAGCAGTTGAAGGTTCATGAGAAGAATTACCATGTCCAAGATTTAGAGTTAGTAGCCATTGTTCATGCACTGAAGATTTGGAGGCACTACCTTTATGTCGTGTCGTGTGAGGTTTTCACGGATCATCGCAGCCTTCAGTATTTGTTCAAGCAAAAGGATCTCAATTTTAGTCAAAGGAGGTGGTTGGAGCTATTAAAAGACTATGATGTCACCATCTTGTACCATCCCAGGAAGGCCAATGTGGTGGCCGACGCATTGAGCAGGAAAGCAGAGAGTATGGGCAGCCTCGTGTTCATTCCAGTCAGTGAGAGGCCGCTAGTATCAGATGTTCATACTTTGGCCAATCACTTAGTGAGGTTGTATATTTCAGACCCCAGTCGTGTTCTAGCTTTCACAATCGCTCGGCTTTCCTTGTTTGAGCGCATCAGAGATCGACAATATGATAACCTTCATTTGTTGGTCCTTAGGGACACGATATGGCATGTTGGTGCCAAGAAGGTTACTGTTGGATATGACGGGGTTTTAAGGATGCAGGGTCGCGTGTTTGTGCCTAATGTTGATGGGCTTCGTGAGTTGATTATTAAGGAGGCTCACAGTTCTCGGCATTCTATTCACCTGGGTGCCACCAAGATGTACCAGAACTTGCAGCAGTATTATTGGTGAAGGAGGATGAAGAAGGATATAGCTGCTTATGTAGCTCGGTGCCTGAATTATCAGCAGGTGAAGTATGAGCATCTGAGACCCGGTGGTTTGCTTCAGTAGATAGAGATTCCTGAGTGGAAGTGAGAGCGTATCACTATGGACTTTGTTGTTGGATTCCCACGGACTCAGAGGAAGTTTGATGTCGTTTGGGTCGTTGTGGATAGGCTGACTAAGTTAGCACACTTCATTCTTGTGGAAGTTACCTATTCTTCGGAGCGGTTGGTAGAGATTTATACTCGTGAGATCGTCCATCTTCACGTTTTGCTCGTGTTTATAATTTTTGATCGAGGTACGCAGTTCACCTCACACTTTTGGAGGGAAATACAGTGTGAGTTGGGTACGCGAGTTGAGTTGAGCACATCATTCTATCCTCAGACGGATGGGCAGTCCGAGCGTACTATTCATATCTTGGAGGATATGCTCTGCGCATGTGCTATAGAATTCAGAGGATCATGGGATCAGTTCTTTCCCCTTGTAGAGTTCGCTTACAACAACAGCTACCAGTCGAGCATTCAGATGGCTCCCTATGAGGCATTATATGGTAAATGGTACCGATCGCCAATGGGGTGGTTTGAGCCGGGGAGGCTCGATTGTTGGGTACTGATCTAGTACAGGATGCCTTGGATAAGGTCAAAATTATACAAGATCGACTTCGCACAGCTCAGTCCAGGAAAAAGAGTTATGCCGACCGTAGAGTCCATGATGTGTTATTCATGGTCGAGGAGAGAGTGTTGCTGTGGGTGTCACCCATGAGGGGTGTCATGAGGTTTGAAAAGAAGGGCAAGTTTAGCCGTAGATATATCGGGCCTTTTGAGATTCTCGAGAGAATGGGAGAGGTGGCTTATAGGCTTGCGTTACCTCCGGGGTTATAAGCAGTTCATCTAGTGTTCCATGTATCCATGCTCTGAAAGTATCATGGTAACCCGTCCCACGTGTTAGATTTCAGCTTTGTCTAGTTGGACAATGATTTGACTTATGAGGAGAAGCCGGTGGCTATTATAGCCGGACAGGTTTGTCAGTTGAGATCAAAGAGTTATCCTTCAGTTTGAGTGAGTGGAGAGATCAGCCCGTTGAGGCAGCTACTTGGGAGTCCGAGTCAGACATGTGGAGTAGATATACACACCTATTCACCATTCAGATACTTTTCTATGTCCAGTCGAGGATGAACAGTTGTTTTAAAGGTGGAGAATGTGATGAACCGATAGGTCATCTCATGTTTTAGAACTAATTATGTGTTCCTAATCCTTAAATAACTCATTTTAGCCTTTCTCAACTTGCTTGCGCAGTCCGGGTATTGACCCGAAAGGCTTATATGTTAAAAACTGATAAAAACGAGAATTTTTGCCTTAAAAGTTAATTTTAGTTGACTTTAGTCAACGTTTTGAGTAAACTGACCCGGACTCGTATTTTGACGGAGTCGAAATTCGAGGTCCCTAGCTCGAGATATGAATTTTTGGTTAAAATTAAAAGTCTGAAAATTAAATGGTTTGTAGAACTTATCGATGTTTGGCATTATTGATACCGAGCTTGTATGGTTCCGGAGCCCGGTACAAGTTAAATATAATAATTATAACTTTTCTGTGAATTTTGGTAAGAAACGGAGTCAGTTGGACATAATTATGACGCATGGTTGTGAAAATAGAAGTATTAAAGCTTTCTTGAAAATTCCATTCGATTTGGTGTCCAATCATAATTTTAGGTGTTATTTTGGCGATTTGTTCACGCGAGCATGTTCGTAGGATGTTTTATGACTTGTGTGCATGTTTGATTTGGAGCCCCGATGGCTCGGGTGAGTTTCAGATAGCCTACGGGAAGTTTTACACTTAGAAAATCTGGTTTTTCTGCAGCTTCAGGTACCTTCTGGTTTCCTTCTTCGCGTTCGGGAAGTGATGTAAAAGAAGAATCTATGTTAAATTTTATTAATTTTGGGCAAGATAATATTTTAGAGCTCAAGTCCAAACATATGGACTTATTTTCAAGAAGCACAAGAAGTCCAAGAAGCTCAAGATTGATTTCAAGAATCCAAGATTCTTTCCTTCTTAAAATATGATTTATTTTATTCCTTTTAGAATAAGGATTTTCCTTATAGTAGGATTCTAGTTTCTTTTCCTTGTAGAATAGGGATTTTACTTTCCTTGTCTTTAGTTATTTTATTTCCTTATTAGAATAGGAATTGTAGTCATCAAAGAAGAGACTCTAGGCCTATATAAAGGGTTCTATTGCCTTGTAGAAGAAAAAATCACTTTTTTGAGGCTTGCCCTAGTTTTAAAAGAGAGTGTTTTTCTCTATTTTGTCTTCTTTATCCTTGTTTTTGGTTCCAAGCAAGGTGGTGATAGTCTTTATCTTGTTTTCAATTGTGCGTGGTGTTTCTTTATCATGTTAATTGATTCCAAGTGGTGAATTTAGGAACTTGTTTAGTTCTTGATCTTTAAAGAACACGTTTCTTAATCTGAATTCATTCTTTTGATATCATAGAATCAGAACTTTTATTGAACTGGTGCAATATCAATATTTACTTTTTTTGAACGAGTAAATAGTCTTTCTTATAGTTCAGATCATCATATTTCACCTCGTTCTTGAATCATCAGATTTCGAGTCCTAAAACTTGAGATACGTTATTTCTTGAAATCGACCCACAAACCACATTTTCGTTTCAAGATCTTGATCTTGGTTGGCTGGTTCTTTGTTAACTTGAAGAATCACATCAATTTGATATCAGAGCTATAACCCACATGTCCAAAGGTTGAGAAATCATCATGTCTAAGATTGAACCAAGCGGAAGATTCTTGGTTCAAGAAGATGAAGAAACGAGACAACATGAATCTCTTTTCCACACTAGATGTACCTCCCATGGAAAAATTTGTTCGTTGATTATTGATCGTAGGAGTCACATAAATATTTTATTTAAGGATATGGTTATTAAACCTTGTTTGTAACCAAATTTCATCCATATCCTTAAAACATCGAAGTTGAAGATGATGATGTTTTAGAGGTAACTCGTCAATGCTTAGTATCTTTTTCTGTTGGTAAGATCTATAAAGACCAGATGTGATGTGGCGTAGTGAATATGGATGCTTGTCACTTATTACTTGGAAGACCACGGGTGTTTGATAGGTGTGCTAAATATGATGAATACCTTAATACCTATTCTTTTACAAAGGATAAACGTAAGATTATTTTAGTACCATTGAATCCAGAAGAAATTGCTAAAACTCTGAAGCTCAATGATGATTCTTTTCTGACCAAATTACAAATAATTGGTCCAATCAATAGAGAAAAACTTTTGAACGTTCGTCCAATCAAGGAGGAGGAGCATGAAGTGGATCTGCAAGTTGAAGAATTACCTCCGAAGTTTGATGATGATCCATTGGAGCATCCCATATGTGAGATTAACTTTTCACCTAATAGAGATGATCAACATAATATTGATTTGATTGTTGACTCTATCCTTCCAAACGAGGCAACAAATTGCATTAATCCAAAAGTCCATGAATTTTTGCAAATACGTGAGGAAGGGTTGCTTAAAGAGGAGTACATAATGGAGGGTTTGAGTTCATATCTTGTTCTAGTTTTTTTCTTGCTCCCAAAGGATGGATATTTTAAAGAATATGTTGGAACAAGAGATCTCAAAACAAATTCTATCAATGGATATGATCTAGTTAAATATGAGAGTGTTGTTGCTGGTGGATTCTCAAGAAGATATACTTTGATTTTCAAGATAGATCCAAAAATACTTGAATTTGATTCTGCTAAGGGTTTTTGTGGTACTAAATCAACTTTTTTGGCCATATCCCATAAGCACCACATTTGACATGGAGAAGTTCAAGATTCCTGAATATTGAAAGAAAATAACTTATGATTATGGATTAGTGTTTGAAAATCTATTTAGGAGGATTTACTGCAGAAATATTGGTACAAAGTTACTATTGAGAAAGTGGGATTTAGTTCGGCGACATGCCAAGCTTTGTTACAATAAGATGAACTTCTTTGACAAGTTAGAAAAATACAACTTAGAACATGGTGAATATGAGTTCAACCAAATCATGAAAATTGCCAATATTGTGCCATTTTTGGAGCCTTTAGACTCGAGGACGAGTCTTTCTCAACCAGGGGAGAATGATGTAAAAGAAGAATCTATGTTAAATTTTATTAATTTTGGCCAAGATAATGTTTTAAAGCTCAAGTCCAAGCATATGGACTTATTTTCAAGAAGCGGAAGAAGTCCAAGAAGCTCAAGATTGATTTTAAGAATCTAAGATTCTTTCCTTCTTAAAATATGATTTATTTTATTCCTTTTAGAATAAGGATTTTCCTTTTAGTAGTATTCTAGTTTCTTTTCCGTGTAGAATAGGGATTTTACGTTCATTGTATTTATTTATTTTATTTCCTTACTAGAATAGGAATTGTAGTCATCAAATAAGAGACTCTAGGCCTATATAAAGGGTTCTCTAGCCTTGTAGAAGAAAAAATCACATTTTTGAGGCTTGCTCTAGTTTTACGGTAGAGTGTTTTTCTCTATTTTGTCTTCTTTATCCTTGTTTTTTGTTCCAAGCAAGGTGGTGATAGTCTTTATCTTGTTTTCAATTGCGTGTGGTGTTTCTTTATCACATTAATTGATTCCAAGTGGTGACTTTAGAAACTTGTTTAGTTCTTGATCTTTCAAGAAAATGTTTTTCGATCTAAATTCGTTCTTTTGATATCATAGAATCATAACTTTCATTGAACTTGTGCAACATAAATATTTACTTGTTTTTAACGAGTAAATAGTCTTTCTTATAGTTCAGATCATCATCTTTCACCTCATTTTTGAATCATCAGAATCCGAGTTCTGAAACTTGAGATACGTTATTTCTTGAAATCGACCCACAAACCACGCTTTCGTTTCAAGATCTTGATCCTGGTCGGTTGGTTCTTTGTTAACTCAAAGAATCACATCACGAAGTCTCTCTCACGAACACGAAGTGTAAGCTAGGCTGGGGGATGGTTTGTTCTACGTAAACACGAGGCCATGGTCAATGTAGAGCACTGGGGGGTCTGCTCTTCGCGAATGCAACCGATAAGACGCGAACGCGTAAGGTATTGGAGGTGGGCTGGGGATCAGTGGGTTGTTTTACGCGAACGCGGGCCAATGCTCGCGAACGCGATGTTCGAGGAGGAACAAACCATCACGAATGCACGCAATCCATTGGGAACGCGAAAGTCCTTCAGGCTGTTGTGCATCGCGAATGCGGCAGGCCCTTCGCGAACGCGAAAAATGCCTGAAGCCCCGACCTTAAAACAATTCAAAAACGTGATTTTACCCATTTGTCATAAACTCTCCATTAGAGCTTGGCCTAGGTGCGATTTTGAAGGGGAAACTAAACACCAATTCATAGGTTTGTACTCTTTGACTCATTTTCTTCCATTTAGATCATCACCCATTAAATACTAGCCCTTAACTTTGTTCTTTCATGGTAGAAAATTAGGGATTTTGGAGGAATTGGAGATTGTTGTAATTTGGGGATATAGACCTCAATTTGGGGTCAGATTCCGAAACTAATTACATATTCAGGCTCGAAGGTGAATGTGTGAGTGTGTTTTGGTTCGAACTTCGAGTTTTGACCAAGCGGGCCTGAGGTCGATTTTTTACTTTTGGGGGAAAGTTTGGGAAACCTAAATTTATGTATTGTAATTGATTTATTTAGAAATATTTGATGTTATTAAGTTAATTGTGGCTAGAACGAGTGGTTTGGAGATGGGATCTAGAGGAAAAGCGGTAATTGAGTAGTGAGTAGCCGGTGGAGCGAGTTAAGTGTTGTGTCTAACTTTGACTTGAGGGATTAGGAATTCCTTGCCTTAATTGCTATATAAAAATCATGTGAGCGGCGTATATGTGAGGTGACGAGTACTTATGCACTGCCAATTTATCTGTCTTTCCTGTTTCTCTCCCGTTCTTCTTATATTATTTATTTCCCTACTTCAATTGTTACATGCCTATTTGTATTCCATGCCTAGTTGCTACTTGTTAGATATTGTTTCCCCTTGTTGAAGATAATTATATTTTTGTAGTTTCCTTATCCCCTACTACTTGCTTAAGTTGTTCTTAATTGTGTTTTAGTTATATTCTGGATTGGTCTCGCTGAGTAGTATTACTTGTGTAGAGTTTTATTAAGTATAATATTTCCATTTGCATTGTTCTGAAGTTTAAGTATTGAGAAGGGTCTTGTGTTAATTTTTTAAACTTCTGCACTTCTTGTGTAATTGATATGAATATGGTGGGATCGGGTTGGACGCCACAACAGGTGGAACAAGGGTGATATATTGAGGAGGAATAAGGGTGAATTGATATTATACTGTGGGATAGGGTTACATGCCGCAACATGTGTAATAAGGGTGGAATGTAGAGAAATAAGTGTGAACCGTGATTGTGATTATTATGATATGGTGGGATCGGGTTGCACATTGCAACACTTTTATCTATATTGTGTTGTTTATGATATTATGAAGAAATAGGGGGGGGGGGAATTTGATATGTGTGGTGGGACCGGGTTGCGTGCCGAAATAATTTATATGTTCATGATTCTTTCTTTGACTGTGTTAAATATACGATAGTATTGAATTGCTCTTAAGGATTGGTAATAGCTGAACACTAATGAAGTACGTTGGGTACTGTATTTATTTCTTGCTAGTTATTATTTTTACTTTATTCTGCCTTCTTTTCTGTCTTATTATTCACTGTATGCAGCTAATATTGTGAGTGTCCTTCCGTAGCCTCATCACTCCTTCTTCGATGTTAGGCTCGACACTTACCAGCGCATGGAGTCGGGTTTACTGATACTGCACTCTGCGCTTCCTATGCAGATTTTGGAGCAAGTAGTGGTTGATAGAGGGGTTGGCTGCAGATTTCATAGCTAGGAGACCCAAGGTAGTTCCGCTGACGTCCGTAGATCCTGGCGTCCCCTTCTACACTCCTATACATGCTATATTTACTTTACTCCACAAACAATTGTATTTTCTTTCGAACAAATATTTTTAGAAAATCTTAATATGTTCGTGAATTGTGACTCCGAATTCTAGATAGAAGTAGCATGTAATTAAAGTTGATATCTATGTAGCTTCACATTTATTTCGCTTTATTTTTGCTTGTTTATTGATAATCACTAAAATATAAAGAAACGACTAAATAATCTCTAACATTGGCTTGCCTGGCAAGTGTGATTTTAGGCTCCATCACGATCCCGACGGTGGGAATTTCGGATCGTGACATCAAATAAACAAACCACTTTAGTGGTAACTATTTATTACTCTTAAAATTCTATTTACAGTGAAAATATATGTAGCTCATAAAATATTTTATGGTAGAATATGGACCATAGCTTAAGAGCCATACCACTAATATAAAACTCATACAAAATATCCTCATATTTCACTTAATACAGCATCCAACCAGAGAACAAAATTCTTCATCGAAAATCCAACACTAGTAATCACGTAGGGTATGAAAACAAAAACTAAAAATTGAGAAAGTTTTTATGTAAAAATATGTCAAATGCACCAATTATTAGTCATCCAGGATATCAAACATAGTAGTTCACTTTCTTACAAAAATAATTATATCATCACACAATATCAAGTATACCTTGTAAGACCTAGTGAATAAAATCATACACCTCTATTATATAATTTAATACAATAACACGTCTATTTGCTAATATCCAATGTGTAAACTCATTATATCACTAGTATTTAATCATGGAGACCATGAGGAGTCACCCCACCACCATTAAATTAAAAACGAATTAAAATTATTAAGAAATAATTTTCAAAAAATAAAAAAACGTCCAAAACATAGTCCAAACGACCTCAAAACGCCAAAAAACACCATGATTTATTGCTCATGCAGTAAGTTTTTCTCAGCACGTCGTTCTAATTGACCCACCAAATTCCGTCTCAATCGGAGTCCGTCAAGTTCGTTGACCTCCGAAAACACCGACAATTTGGTCAAAATCGGGTTTTACGTTTTTCTAGGGTTTACCCAAAAAGTTCAAATCATCACAATCATATATCAGTAAAAAAAATAGATATCTCATGATTACAAGAATAATCCAAAATTTTTTGCACAATTAATTCACAAAACAACAGTGTAGTTTTTCAGAAAACAACATATACATGTAATTCAAAATCGAACATAAACACGATATTCTTGTTTCATGAAAAACCTAGTTATATAAATTAGATGTGAGTGGTCTATGATACCAATTGATGGATTATTATATGTAGTGGAAGCAATCCCAGTATCAAAATTACATGCAATATAGACAACTAATATAAACGAGATTTCATGGATTACCTTTTGAAGCGTGAACAAAGTTCCTCTATCACGCGAGCCTCCAATTACACAAAAACTCAATGAAATCTCCATCATCAGCATGATAATGATTCGCAAACGTTCCACGGTCTTCTACTATGTTACCCAAATAATATCCTAAAATAGTAATTTCGCGTGGGCAAAATTTTCTAGGAAAATGGACTGAAAATTTCGGCCGCCATTATTCTACTTTCTCTAGTGGAAAACCTTATGCATTTATAGCACAAGTTTTAAGGGTTAAAACTCTTTTTCAAAACCTGTTGGATTTTCTTTTTCACCAGTAAAAAGATTCCTTTATTTCCTATTATTTAGGCACAACAGAGACCACATAATTTAATTAACAAGGCTTCCAATTATGGAATTAATTTATAATTTTCGAAATTAATATCCACCATGATTAATTACGAATTATTCCACTAAAATTTCGCCATTGCACTCCTTATTCAATTTCAAAATTCATCCATTAACTCTTATTTAACGCCCCATATTATGATTCAGATACTAATCAATTAAATTAAATTACTGACGATTTAATTTATTGGTTATCTCCTTTAGACTTTCGTCTTATTACATGTGTCGGATACAAAATCTACCGGCCGGGTTTACACATAAAAACTTATAAGCTTTCATAAAGGTGTATCATCAATCTCTAAACCGAGAAATAGATTCCATCAACTAACTATTACTTCACCAATGTACATTATTATTATCCAATTTACCAGGCACATTGACCCACGAAATAATCTCGCATTTTAATAAATCAAAATAATAATAATAATATACACATCTAATAATAATTATACCAAGATTAAGAGTATAAGTATATTTAATAGATAGAGAGGTTATTTTATTAAGTCAGTATAAAATACTTATCTCTACTTGTTCCGTTCAATACATACGAAATTTACTAGCACAAGAAGTTGGAATTAAATCATTCCCATAATCAAGATAATTATATTTCATCTTGTGCTACAACCATTCCTGATGGTTTGTCCAATTCTATCATTAGATTGTTAACTCAAACTTTATACTTATAAGAACCGATGATTTAATTTTCCGTGTATAAGCTAACACTAAATCATCTACTATATAAACAAAGGACACAAACTAATATATGATCTATTTAAAACTTTATTAAAATTGAATGACCAATTATATCATAATAAATACTACATCTAAACCAAACCCACAATTAATAGTATATATCCCCATAATTTTAAGTGCATGCAAGAAATTGGCGGCACTTAGAACGAGTGCGGCAGCCAATTTTTTGTATGCACTTAAATATGTGCTTCTGAAATTCGGATGTTTTCAACTGTCCAACAAACGATGCAACACCAAAATCTACTTCAAATGAGATCAAGTTTGAAATATAAGTTCAAATATCATAAAAAGCAAATCCAATCATTAATTTGTCAGAACAACAATAATGTAACAAACTCATTTTGCAAAAATGGTGACCTATTAATGTTGTCACGATAAATTTTTGTTTCACAGTTTAAACAATTAAGAAGGAGAGAGGAGGAAATGATTTTTAAAAACTATTATAAGTTAAATAAGAATATACAAATAGGATATAGTGTGAAAATTTTACAATGTGAACTTAGAACTGGAAATTTACGCCTTGTTCTGTCAAAACAAAATTAGTACTATCAATTTTGGCCCAACTATATATTTACCGATTTAGCTATACTTTTTTTTCATAATAATCAAGTGCAAGAAAAAGGCCCCTTCTTCCGCACTAATCCACCACCACGTATAGTATCATCCATCACTGAAACGCCATGGAAACACATTGAAATCACGAAACTTAGAAGATGATTTTGAGACTCATTATTGTTGAGTTTGAAGCATTTAGATCTATAAATTGAAATTCGAGAACTTTTGTAATTTGAACTGAGCGTTCAAAAATCTTATTGATAATACTTATGTGAAGTTTATACTAAATTTTGGGGTTGATTTTAAGAGTTACTACTCGAAATTTTGAGTTGGTGCATCAAAGAAAATAAGCTGAAGAGCGGTGTATATATATGCGTCTTGTCTTTGTATCTGTGTATACCCCCTTTATATCATGTGTCTATTATAATATGAGATTATAATACGAGGATTAAACAAAAAGGAGATTATTTACTAGATATACGATCAAGCCCAACTCTGCCTCTTAAGAGGTCTAGCGGTTTACAAATGTAATCCGGTTTACAATTTCGGAGTTGAATCCCACAGGGAATTAATCTACTAATCACAACCACTCGTTTCGCAAGAATTCAAGTAATCAACCTTCAGAAATATAAAATAATGATTTGAGTGTTTACTAACTACGAACACAGTAATTAAAGTGCAATAATTTATAACTAACAAAGCAAATATTGTAGATAAGATTGGAGAACTCTATGGTTATGATTTTCCCTATTGTCAGAATCCTCCTCGCTACCTTTCCTATAAATTCATCTAAGTATTATATACCGATCATGAGTATTATGGGTGTCATAATTCTCTTTCCATCAATTACCACAATTTACTAGACGTATTCTTTCGAAATACGCTAGCTGACACTAGTTTACCACTCATTCTGATCGCACCAAGAGTTCGTTATTACCAATCCCACCTATAAACATTTCGTATTGATTCCTTATATACATTAGGAGTGATGTTATTCAACAACTACCTAAACGTGTATCCTTTTCCAAGCAATGCATACTTAATAGGTACAGTCAATTGAGAGCTCTTCAATCAACCACAATAAAAACGTAGTTGAACAGGTAGATAAAAATCCAAAGCAAATTTATATTAAACATAGTATAAAATCATCCTCCAATAGGCTCTATCAAACCCTAGATGGGAGAGTTTAGCTACTCATAATTGTATAAACAATCATAATAATATTCAAAAATATTAAACTACAAATTCAAGAAGAACAGAGAGAAAAACTCTTGTGATTCGTGCTCCAGAGTGTTCCGTAGTCTTTTACCGCTCGAATAATGTATAACCCTCCAAAAACTAACTTTAAGAGCTATTTAAATTGTGGGGCCGATGTCTACACGGTCCAAACATAATAAGAAAATTAAAGTGGCTTGGATAAGCATCATCGGCGTGGGGCATTGTCAGCGCCAACATTACTCCGCGAGGTGCCATCAGATGCACCAACATTTCCCTCCGAGGCGCTATCAGAGGCGCCAATGATAATGCCCTGGACAAAGCCTTGCACTATATAGAGATATGACTTCTTATTGCATTGCACATCTTATTTTATTGCTCCATTTTTGTAGCTTCGAGGTACCATTTCGTGCAACTTTTTCACTTCAAGTCCAAGCATTCCTACACGTAAAATAAACTCTATTAAGCTCAATTGTTGCACAAATTAGCATTCAAACAACAATCAAACAGGGTAAAAAATGTCAAAACATATGGAATTATAGCACGACATGAAAACCCTAGGCTTAAATGTTGCTCGCCCTCGAATCAAACAACTAAACACTTCCTCTTCAAGGACCCAACAAGTCACACATTCATAACACACAACACCTATGACTATGGTTGATAGCAACAATTAAGCTCTAGCATATGCGGTCAAAATACACTTCTCGTGCTTATGCCCAATTTCAAAATGTCCAACATAGGAACAACATGATTATAACAATCCTAGCCTAGAACACTAACTCATTGTCATAATGCATCCGAAGCTTGAATACTTGATCTAACAGAGAAGTCTAATGATGTTAACTATTCTTTATGAAATCATGTTCCCTCATAATAAAACAAATGACTAAGCAGTCCGCACATCGAAATCACATGATCGAACATATTTAAAGGACTCATACATATGAAGAAATCACCCACTCTTTCAAAGAAGTCAAATGCACACAAAAAGGTACCATAAGCTTGCCCATTATGTAAATCTCTACTAACGTAGGCCCGCTCGGTCCAAATAATCGACTAGGACTTTGTTATGGTTGTAATGTGAGCTACGGGATGGGTAGGATATATTTTGTATATACTGGATAACCCTCCTATACACTTTAACACATAATGTAGTCAACTTTAAGCACACAATTCCTTCAATCCACTTCAATCATCACAAGATAGCTCACCCCAGAATATTTTTCCTTCTTCTTTGTGCACTGCTTCAGATCACTTCCACTAGCAAAAATAAGGAACCTTTACTTATTTATTTATTTATTTTTTCTCTTTTCTTTCTTTCTTTCTTTTTCTTTTGTATTTTTGCCTTGCCACTAGGGGATTTTATTTAAAGCAAGAGTGCACATTTCTTCCTTCTAGTGGTTCCACTCAAAAGCTTTCCCAAGTTTCCTCATTACTTCTTTCTAGCACTCTATTTACAATTCAAGTGCTTTAAGAGGCCTAAGGATCAAAATGATTCAATTAAAAATAAACGGGGATAGTCTTGTAATGCGGGTGTCAAATGAAAGGCTTATAGGCTCAGAAGGGTAACTAGGGATGATTTTATTTGTGACAGGCAACAAAACTCAAAAAGATCAAAGAAAGAGCATCACTTTTTAAACCGAGCAACACCTAAGATTTCGATTCAATTCATATCCGGGGCAAGTTATAGAATCAAATGCAATAACATGAACTATGCAAAGAACTCACTTCACACATGGAATATGACTTCCTAGGGACGGTCCCATTCGGACTCACAAAGCCAAGAGATATATTAAGTATAAAGCACAAAGTGAACACAAGTCAATCAATCGAGACATAGGAGTCATATCATATGCTATTCATTTTTATCAAGGCATCGTCATATATTTAAAGCTAAGGGAATGTGAAACACATGCAAAAACCTAAGTATGCAACAATCAAACAAGTCAAAAGGTGGGAATCACACCATTTTTCTCCTTTATTTCCTACATACTACTCTAAAAATAAATAAAATAAAACTACTACCTGGTTCAAGTTATATTCCATAGAAAAGAACCAAGGCACGAAGAAAAACTACGTAGGATTATTACTACCCAAGGAAAATCAAAGAGTTGTTTTTGTAGTTATATATTTTCTATTTTTTGTAGTTTTAGTTAAACTTAAATCCCTTAAGAAAACTGCCTAGAAGATCCATTGACTGGATTTTTTTGCTTTATTTTTTTTAATAAAAAATAAAATACTACATTACTCAATTCTATTCTAATGGTTAACTACTCTATATAAGCAACCTAAAATAGTAAAACATGAAGCTAGAAATTTAAAATATAAGAAGCTAATATGGTTACTAATCTATTACTACTGTGCACAACGAGAGTTACCCACCCCACACTTAAAACATACAGTGTCCCCAATGCATAACTAAAGTAGTAAGGGTGAATAAGAAACTTCCTGATCAATCCTCAAGACAATGTCCCTCGTCGAAGAAAACCCTGTCGGCCTCATACCAATCATCAACATCATCACCCGGATCCTCACCAGTGGCATCAACCGCTGGAGCAACCTGCTCCCCGTCGCCATGTATCGAATGCACTGGAGTGCTGATATCTTCATCTGGTGAAACCCCCTGGCCCGCAGCTAAACCAACCAATCGTTGTGCATGTATGTTGAGGGGAACTACGCAGTCAACTAGGTCATATCCTCTGATGTAGCAAGCCTACACCCAATCTATACTGCAAGTCCATCATCCCATACAAATGAGCTATGGCACTCTCATTGCGATCCTAACGCTCCACTGTAGTCAATGTTGTACCATCTCCTGTATCGGGCCCACAAATAACATCAATCTTAGTAGCTCGAGGTGTGGCTGTAATCAACATGTCATACCTAGGCTCCTCGTCCACTTTCTCCCGACGCAAATATTGCGTAAGCAGATTCACAATGAATATCATAGTAAGCATGCCTTTTATAGATTGTGCCATGTGTCTACGTATCAACTGGCCCACATTCACTGGCCACCCTTTCATCAAGAAATACGCAAGACATACTCTGTAACACTTCGTAAGCTAGGTGTGGACGTGTTAAATGAGTATTAATGTGAGATCTTAGGCATGTGAAGTACTATCAGGATGAGGATAGGTGGAAATATTATTTTGGAATCAAGACGGAGAGTGAGGAGCATAAAATCCGATAAAATTAACTAAGTTTATAGAAAGTCTGTATTCCATCAATATTTTGTGAAACTCTGTAAAGAATTTGGGGAAAACCAAAACACTAAAGTTGTAGCCCTTTGAAATAGATTTCCAACGATATATTGTGAAGCCCTAACGGATTTATGAGTAATATTATGTGCATTTTACTGGATAATGCGCAGTATGCGCTATCAGGAGCGCGCCTAGATGGTCCCGTGCGCAGCCGCACACTTGTGGCAATGCTACTGCGTTGCGTGTCCAGGTGCACGGTTAGACCTTCAGGTTCACGGGAGAGCATCCGAGGGGTCGTTTTGAAAGTCCTACTTTGTCCCCCACACCCCAAAACACAAAAAATTGCTCTAGAAAGGGAAGCTCTCAAGAAACTAACTCCTCAAACCTCCACCATCCAAAGTAAGTTCTAATGGTGATCATAAGTTGATTTCAATTCTCCAAAACCTTATTAATATGGGTAAACCCTTCAAATCATTATATTTTCGATTGATGCATCATTGTTGAGAGAAGAAACCCTAGAACTCTAATTCAAGAGGATTGAACGTCAAAAAGGTAATATCTTCACCCTCAACTTGATTATAGTATTGGATTAATGATTATAGACTCTAGTTCATGAGATTTTAGTTGATGGGTTTGATAGAAAAACATGAAGGCTTTGTTGATTGTTGATTATTGGTTAAGAGTGTTGTTTATCTTATGAGTGGTGAAGAATGATATTGATTATAAAAAAATTGAGATTTTAGAATTTATCTTGGAGCAAGAGAATGAGTTGTTGGGTGTAGAAACATCATTAATGAGGGTTATGATGCTTTATGCCCATAAAGTGTTTAATGAAATCTCTAAGTGATCAAAACATGAGTATTATTGCTAATATGGAATCCCTTTGACTTGTATTGATATAGATTAAAGTCGCAAGGGTTGGATAATGTTGTATTACGCTCAAGAGCAGGAAGTTAAGGTATATGAAGCTAACTCTTTATGTTTGGGAATGTTAATGATTCTCCCTTCACTACATTGCTTTTACGACGTTACGAATTTCCTCAGAAATATAGTTAAGCCTAGTTCCCTGAATAGTTGCAGAACTTCTATTCTCTAGCTTCATAATTCGTTCATGCCTTTCATTTCGAATGTTGTGAGCTTAGTGCGTAATAAATATAGACATGTGTTTAATTCCCATGAGTCTCAATCTAGATTACCAACATGTCATAAATAGTTGAATCATAAGTTCTCATAATCAGTTCATGAATACATGTCTCAGTCGAGTTCTATTGAGCATTCAAGTATCGTGTAACTCAGTATGGTTCAGTATTTTCAGTATCATATATTATAGTACGATTCTCAGTTTTTGTTTTTAAATCCATGAATGTTGAACACCTATAGTTGGACCTGAGGCCGCAGTTTATGCTTTATGCATGTTTGAGCATAAGGCCGCATTTTATGCTTTATGCATGTTTGGGCCTGAGGCCGCAGTTATGTATACGTATACTTGGGCCAGAGGCCGCAATTTGTGCCCATATATATTTGGCATGAGGCCGCATTTTATTTATTCAGATAAACATGTTGTTCATCATTTAGAAGAGGGAGTATTCATATCCTTACTTCCTTTGTTAAGTTCAGTTATCAGTTATGATTTCAATTATCAGTTATCATCTATCATTTCAGTTACCAGTTATCAGTTATCAATTATCATTTCAGTTTTAGTTTCAACAATTATCATTTGAGTTATAAATTATCAATTCTCAGTTATCAGCTCAGTATCATTTTCAACATTTATATGTCTTTTTTTAGTCACTTTACATACTAGTGCAATTCAAAGATACTGACGTCTCTTTTGCCCAAGGCCTGCATCTCACGATGCAATTAATGATTTACAGGTTGACGATTCAGAGTGCTAGGATTCTGGTACCAGCTATTTGGCCCAATTCATTCGGGGCATTATCATTACCTTACAGTCTTCAGTATTTTTCAGATAGTTAGTGTTTTCAGTACTTCATTAGAGGCTTCATAGACTAGAGTAACCGTTAGACTAGAGTTTCAACAATTATCATTTGAGTTATAAATTATCAATTCTCAGTTATCAGCTCAGTATCATTTTCAACATTTATATTTCTTTTTTTAGTCACTATACATACCAGTGCAATTCAAAGATACTGAAGTCTCTTTTGCCCAAGGCCTGCATCTCACAATGCAATTAATGATTTACAGGTTGACGATTCAGAGTGCTAGGATTCTTGTACCAACTATTTGGCTCAGTTCATTCGGGGCATTATCATTACCTTACAGTCTTCAGTATTTTTCAGATAGTTAGTGTTTTCAGTACTTCATTAGAGGCTTCATAGACTAGAGTAACCGTTAGACAGAGTCGCAGGCTTTTCATGTCAAGATATGTTGGCTACAAATATGTTTCAGAATTATATTAGTATTTTCGCACTTTGATTTATATCGTTTAGACTTTCAGTATATCAAAATGTGTAAGTTTATCTTCCGCATTCAGTATGTTATGATAAGACATGTGGATTCAGCCAGCTAGTTGGTTTGCTCAGTCATATGTAGTCAGGCACCGGGTGCCGTGTTACGTCCAGGCCGAGGTTTAGGGCGTGACATACTCTCTCTCGAAAAATAGTAGAATCATGATCACACAGAAGTAATCTCGTGTTCACCCAGCGCAACCACACTGTAGCAATTTTCCTAAACTTCACTTTAGTCAAAGAGGCACGGGTGTTGTATCTCTTGTCTCATTTCCACACCGCCAAAATGATGCGCTAACCAAAATATTAATAAGCCTCTGACGAATAGGCAACAATTGATCCTCAGCCTCAAGGTTCCACCCGGCATAGAACTCGTGCACTAAGCTAAAGTTTGCCTCTCCCTGATTTTAAATACAAAACCCAATCCTAGCATGTATTCTTTCCCAAATTTGAGGGTGAAAAGACTTCAATTTGTGCTCTTCAACTGCAAAATTAGGGAGATATGTGTTTGGAAGACATTTCCTGTACCATGCCCTCCTAGATGACATACTCACGAGTCACCCTTTCTTGAGGTTGCTCCTCAGTATAAGCTGAAGCCATTTTCTTTCCTTTATCATTGTGACTACCAAACGTCGCCTTAACTCTATTCCTTTTCTTTGGCAGTGGGCCTGATAGGGTATCCTTTGCCTTTGGTGGTGCTTTTTCCTTAGCTGATGCCTTAGAACTAATTATTGGAAGAACCATATTGCCCGCACCTGTCAAACATACAAATTGTCAATTAAAGGAAACAAAAACTATTACAAAAATAAGATCGGAGTAACCCCATATTTAAAGCTCTGAGATATGCTAATTACTTAAATTATAGGCTACTCAGACTTTACCTTCTTCACTGTGACTACCAAACGTCGCCTTAACTCTGTTCCTTTTCTTTGGCATTGGGCCTGATGGGGTATCCTTTGCCTTTGGTGGTGCTTTTTCCTTAGCTGATGCCTTAGAACTAATTATTGGAAGAACCATATTGCCCGCACCAAACATACAAATTGTCAATTAAAGGAAACAAAAACTATTACAAAAATAAGATCGGAGTAACCCCATATTTAAAGCTCTGAGATATGCTAATTACTTAAATTATAGGCTACTCAGACTTCACCTTCATCAAGTATATGCATTAACAGCTAAATTTTTGCACGACACATATCCAGTATGTTATTGCAAATACACTTTATCAATCCTCTCAACTCCGTAGAGTCACCCCACACTTTAGGTTTTCATATAAATCATGCTCACCTAACACAAAACGACCAATCCTGGAGAATCGGGCTCCAATTGGGACTAAAATAGCCAATGCAATAATTTATCAAACACTTTGTATGCCTTATTTGTGTGTGAGTTTATTTGTGGGTGAAGGATTTCTCCACCCTCCCAAATCGTCTTGAGAATCGAGTGTGGAACACTCATTAAATCAATCACAAGATATACTATGGGTATTTGGGATTGGGAATATTTAGCACAATTGTACCATTGTTACACCTTGTAGAGCATATTAACCAACAACTAGAATTTACATAGAAAAAGATAGAACAAAGGACAGATAGAGAGAGACAAAATCATACCTGGTTCTTGAGAGAGAGAACGAGGCAGTGTAGTTAGGGAGGGGAGAATTGGGGCAGTGGGGTTAGTGCGTGTAGTGTGTGACGGGACAATGGGGTTGTTTGTGGTTAGGGAAATGAGTTAGGCGTTTGTTTGTTTGTTTGTTTTTGATATGGAATGGCTGAAGGGCTTTGTTGGTTGTGGGGTTGAGTTTTATGTTTTATTTGGGTTAGGAGACGTACCTAGGGCCTCGATGCACTGGGAAGTGTGAGGCAGGGTGGCTGGACATTAGGACCCCAAGCACATCTTCCTTCCAAGTAGCTCCAACACTTAGAAAAATACATGAAATTCACACAAAGCTAACTTGTTAGTCCGCCTCCATATCAAACAAAAACTAAATCTACTATACGAATTGGGTTGCCTCCCAATAAGTGCCTTATTTAATAGCATGGCATGATGAATACAAACATGGGTTTCCTATCAGAAAGCGCCTAATTTAATGTAGCGACACGATGAAAGCTTTCCTTTATCAAGGATCCTTCAAGTACACGGTCGAGATCATTTTATCTTCCTCAACCATGCCTTGATAATGTTTAAGCCTTTTCCCTTTAACTTTGAACTTGCGAGATCCATCTTCTGATGCAATTTCTACGGCTCTAACGGGATGCATCTCTACCATCTTGACTTCAACTTGCCCAGAAACAACTTCAATCTCGAATTGTAGAGCAATACCATGTTTCTAGGTTTAAAATTCCGCTCAAGAATATTTTTGTCATGCATCATCTTCAATCTCTCCTTATAAAACCTTGTACCCTCAAAAACATGGTAATGGAATTCATCAAGCTCGTGCAACTCTATGACTCTGTTTGTACCCTCAACCTCCATATCGAGGTTCAGTTGCCTGAATGCCCACAAGTATCTATGTTCCAACTCTACGGGTAAGTGACACGCATTCCCAAACACCAATATATATGGAGACATGCCAATTGGAGTTTTGGTAGGGGTACGATAGGCCTAGAGTGCGTCATCTAACTTTCTTGCCTAATATATTCTTGTAGCATTCACGGTCTTTGTCAAAACAATCTTTATCTATCTGTTCGAACCTCCACTTGTCCACTCGTTTGTGGGTGATATGGGGTGGGAACCTTGTGGCGAACACCATATTTTTCTAACAACTTTGCAAAGTCTCGATTGCAGAAGTGAGTGCCTCCATCACTTATGACACATAGCCCAATGACCACCTTTGCGTCATTTGTAGGGAGTGAAACAACTCCCTCACATTTTGACACATAGCCCACATTTACGGGTATGTACTTGTCACCTATCATGACCCAAACCGATGGGCCGCGATGGGCACCCGGTACCTTACTCAACCGAGCACCAACGTAACGTATATTTCTTATTACATCATCATATACACGTGACATACGAGCCTAATAGGCCAACATAATCATTTATAAACTCAAAACATAGGCCGAAGAGACCATACAATCTTTCACGTATACGACATATGTCTACAAGCCTCTAAGAGTACATAAATGCCGTAAAGGTCGGGAAAGATTCCTACCATACCAAAAAATACACGTCTACATCATACTAACCAAACAAGCGACTCTGAAGCAAATGGAGCGCACCAACATCTTCCGCTGAGCTGATAGCCTACTTAGAGGGCTCTCGACCTGTCTATCGGGACCTGCGGGCATGAAACGCAGTGTCCCCAGGAAAAAGGGACGTCAATACGAATAATGTACCGAGTATGTAAGGCACATAAATAAGTACATAAGAAACATGGAAAAAAATATAGAGTACATGACTCAACCTGTAAGTCTGAATAACTTTGTAAATCATAAATCACTTTTAGCAGCATGCATATGCGTATGATTGTCATGTCGTGCATAGGTATATGTTTCATAACATCATCAGCCTCTGAGGGCATCCCATCATATCATATCAGCCACTGTGGGCAAAATCATCATCGTATACCAGCTGATCAGGTGGTGGTGCGTATATAACTCCATAACCTTTCCCATATCCCACATACATATATATACATACATATATACGCGCATATAACGCTGTCTGAATATACATACATATATACGCATATATAAATGTCACGACCCCAAATCCTAACCGGTCGTGATGGCGCCTATCGTGAAACAAGGCTAGCCGACCACCCGCATGTTCGCAATTTCTTTTGAAAATACCATTCAAGTTTCAAGAATTTCATAAAAATATACAGAAAATTTCTTAATACAATAGGCCAACATGATACAATTACTGCCATCCCCAAAACCCGGAGCCAACATGTCATGAGCATCTAGAGAAATAAGCCAAACTAAACTATTATAATACAAAACCTTCAAATCAAAGCTAAATACAACAAGAAAGGAAAACAGAGATGCTGCGAACGCTGAGCAACTACCTCTATATCCCACAAATCCGGCTCCACTGCGGAATAAAGACTAATGCTCGATATCTGCTCCTGAATCTGCACATAGAGGTGCAGGGAGTAATGTGAGTACGCCAACTCAGTATTAATGAAAATAAATCAAGTCTAAGTAGTAAGGAAACACATAAAATGAATGCCATCAAGTCACAATATACACAACCTTACTTTCCAATAGTATAACATAGATATACGAAATCATCATGCCTTAAAATCAACATCAGAAAAACTCCTTTAAAGAATGCACATTTTTAACAACTTTAAAACAAAGGATTTGGTATGCAAATGAATGTAGTAAAATCATAAGTAGCCCCTGGGGAAAAACATGTATCATAATCAGCCCCTCGGGCATGCCTCACAATCACACAGCACCTCACAATCACTCAGCACCTCACAGTCACTCATGCCTCCTAATCACTCGTCACTTGGCACTTGGTGCGCTCACTGGGGGTGTGTACAAACTCCATAGGGGCTCCTTCAGCCCAAGCGCTAATATCACTCAGCACCTCACCATCACTTTTGGCCCTCGGCCATACTCGGTAGAACCACTCAAAGGCCCCTTGGGCGAATCAGTAAAACAGGGTACTCGGCCCAAAATATCATTTTAATGCTCATGTAGTGTAAATCAGGCTGAATTTCGAAAAACAATATGCACAATGATGTTGAGTGAAATCATCAACAAATAGTGAGGAAAACATCAGTAAAAAGCCCCCAAGGGGTCTAAACAGATCGGCACGAGGCCCCAAACACGGCGTATAGCCCAAATATTTCACAAATCTTTAGAACATAATTTAACATAAGGTTTTGAATGAAAAATATGCAACTCATTAGTTGCCGCGGAAAGGACCTAGTCCAGTCCAAAAATCAGTACGCGCCACATACTCGTCATCCGACATGTGCGCCATTCCAAAATCAGTGAGAAAATATGTAGTCCGGGGTTCCATACCCTCAGGACAAGATTTATAGCCATTACTTACCTCCACCAGGCCACAACACTAGTCCGAAATGCTCTTGCCCCTCAAATTGGCTCCCGATTTCTCCGAATCTAGCCAAATTCAGTTCATCATCATTAATATATAGTCAAAGAACAGAACCCAATCGAAAATTATCAAATTATACAAGAATCTCAAAATTCGGCCAAGCCCGAGTCCCGGGCCCACATCTCGGAATTCGATAATTTCTACATCATTAGAATCCTCGTCCTCCCATGATTCTATACATACCAAGAAAACTAAAATCGGACCACAATTACCCACTGTACTCCTCAAAAGAAGAATCAATTTCCCATGCACCCCTTCTTCCCCAATTTGGGTTTAATTCCAGCAAATTCTATGGTTTAATCACTTAGAAATCGACATATAAACGAGTTATGAAGTTAAAAACCTTACCTCCAAGTGATTCCCTTCAATCCTCTCAAAAGTGCTCCCAACTTCGTCAACAATGGAGGAAATATGAGCTAATC
The DNA here is from genome assembly GCA_005239525.1 of Nicotiana knightiana. Classification (NCBI taxonomy): domain Eukaryota; kingdom Viridiplantae; phylum Streptophyta; class Magnoliopsida; order Solanales; family Solanaceae; genus Nicotiana; species Nicotiana knightiana. Next base: position 301,823 of record ML368625.1, on the reverse strand, counting down.
TCGCAAAACAGGCCTTTTAAATCATTCTGCCCAACCATTATATTTTTTTCACTGCGATCGCAAACATTGGCACACGATCGCGATGCACAGACGAACCAACCAATGCGATCGCAGACCTAAACACACGATCACATAGAATAATTCTCCACCCCATACACGCGCCTCAAAATACCCTACGCGATCGCAGAACCACCCACGCGATCGCACTGCCTATCCTGCCCAACCTATGCGATCGCAATCTTAACCACGCGATCTCATAGAACAAAATTCCTTCCCCACTAGTTTACTCTATGAGATCGCAAACATCCTCCCGCGATCGCGTAGAAGGAAACCATAACCTCACACTAACAGAAAATCTGCCCAATTTTCAAGCCATGAATTGGTCCGTTAATCACCCGAAATACACCCGAGGCCCTCGGGATCTCAACCAAACATATCAACATATCCCATAACATCATTCAAACTTAGTCGAGCCTTCGAAACATCAAAAACAACGCAAAAACACCAAAGTTACATCAAATTCACGCCTATGAACTTTTAAACTTCCAAATTTCGCCAACTACGCCGAAACCAACCAAAACACCTCCGATTGACCTGAAAGTTTGCATACATATCCAAAATGAAACTACGAACCTGCTCCAACTACCAGAATTCCATTCCGAACCTGATAGCCTATTTCCCACTGCCGACCGAAAATCGTCAAAAACTAACTTTCGCCAATTCAAGCCTAATTCTACATCGGACATCCAAACACAATTTCAAACACACTCCTAAGTCCCAAATCACCTAACGAAGCTACCCGACTGATAAAATCCGCATTCCGAGGTCGTTCACCAATAAGTCAACTCTCAATTGACTTTCTCAACTATTAGGCTACCTTGAGAGACTAAATGCCTCAATTCTCACCATGACCACTTTGAACCCAAACCAACCGACCCAACACACATAAATGAAGCAGAACCACGTAAAATGAAGCAGAAACGGGGGAAACGAGGCTAAATGCTTGGAATAACCGGCCGGGTCGTTACATCCTTCCCCACTTAAACATACGTTCGTCCTCGAACGTGCCAAGAGTTGTTCTCCAACACTATCAAATTGTTACGTAGCTTACCATGAACATACCCGGGGGTGATCCCACGTCACCCTATCTCATATAGGTCCAATAGCACAATACCGTTGAAATTTCGAAATCCAAATCCTAGCCCATAAACTTTAGAAACAAATTCCCACTTCTGAAATGATATACAAGATCAAAATTCCCATAACTATGAACTGAACAAGTCTGAACATGCTGAATCAAGCTCTATACGTACCCCAGATGAAATCAAATAATACACCGCGCGACTCAAACACTCATAGCAATAACTCATAACCACCATAACTGCTTAGAACAACCCCATACCGATACATAACCCCCTTATCAAGAAAAGCCTCGCTCTAACACTTCCATATACTGCCGAAGATGAAAGAAGCACGTAGAACTAACAACCATTCGTCCGATCAGTCAGACACGAAGCTCCCCCTGCCCAACAGGAATTATAGCAGATTTCTAAGCCGACTCCCGATATTTATCCTTCCAACTATGCTGTAGAAAATTCTGAAAACGTTTATTATAGGCCCAATGACCTCTTCTCATCCATCACGACCACCCTGATAACATGACACATCAATACAATTCGAAGCCAAAACCTGTGCAACTTGTGCACCTAACAGCAACATCCCAATGAAATCAACTTATATATAAAAGATCCACACGAGAGGACTATCCTGCCATTAACAATTACCATCACCATATCATGCTAACAACTTGGCACACACCGTAAAAATCAAAACACATGAATCCAATACCAAAGGTCATACCCCTACATAACTCCGCTACACTACGCGATCTCGTTCAACCGCTGGTCCACTTGAAATATTTCAAGACATCTTGCCCAAAATCAATAACCATTCAAAATTCGACATCAAGTACTCAAAGTGCATAGCCATAACCACGGGGAAAAACCAGACGATACCATGCCACCCGAAACAGAAGGTGTATAGCCAACACGCCTCAAGCCCGCAACACTCAATTACTTACCTTACTCAAATCTAGCCATGACGCCCAATTAGAACCGCATCATATGTGCATATAACCAATAATCACCACTCCTCGCAACACCGAAGGGTAACTCATAGATCACTCTAGAACATGAATAAACTCAATCGCAATCGAATGCTACATTCCTCAATAGAAGAAATTTGGAGCCAGCAATTCCGACCCGGTGCAGAACACGCACCCATATTAGCCTACCAGTGACCCTAAATTAACTCTGATCACCTCACAACAGATAGATAACTTACCGATAAGTTCATAATGACAGAATCATGGTACATACTAACATCCGACTAGCTCAGCTCGCATCTTTACAATTTACTTCCACAAAATATCCTGTTTATGAGAACTCTCAGTCTCGAAATCCATGAAATGTACGGATTACCATATCTGATCACAACTCCACCGCTCGAATACATAACACATCCTAAATACTCACTCGTTCCACGGGGGATACCCCTATAATTTTTCTGTTCACCAAGCAACCTTGAATATCAACAGTCAATCCAACAATAGGGCGCCGCGATACCAATGAAGTACCCTTAACTCAAGCACATTGCTCTTTCCGAAATATATATACCCTCATCACGTCGTACCAATTAGTGATATCATCTACCTAGTCATCTGAAACTGCCCATGCTGCTTAAGAATTTATGACCATCCTTCCAGAACCGAACCGTGACCTCACATATGCAAGTCTCAACTCTATCCAACATACCGCACACGCCAAGCCAACCTAGGAAAAATACGGGAACTCCATGGTCCCTTTCGAGCCACAAGCAACTACGTACCCAACTAGCCAAGAACTCCCATTGGATCCCATTTAGAAACAAACTCACTACGCGCCATAAGAGAATATGCACCCTTAACCGCAGTAGAAACCATCTGGAACTATCCGAAATCCTATTTTGCACAACACCAAACCATCAGGACTGAATTCTTCTAACTCAACCAAACTACGCAGGCCACCAAAAATCCAAGAGTATTGCTAAGATACACTCGAAAAACTCGTCACCTTATGAACACCCAAAGAACTAATTGTATCCCTTACCATGCCGATCCGACCTACTACCAAGTTGCCCTATTTACCCAAATTCCTTCTGACTTACCTTCAAACTGATACTTCTTCCTGCCGTAACACCACAAATTTGCAACCCCGACTCCCCACACGTGACCCAAGCACAAAACCATACCGTCTAAGGCTCATAAGCAACTGAATACTCCCTCAATCATCCATAAAAGCACCGCATTAGTAAACTTACCCCGAAGAGACTTCCTGTGAATCTAAAGCCATTACCTTCACCTTCCTGATACCGATATTTAGAACCCGTGATGATGTAGAATACCACAAGTCTTGACATCCTCTAACTTAAATCTCAATCACACTGACCAATTAGACATAATCGACCTGACTCGTTTGCACACCAATATACTAGGAAAGTAATCCACTCACTTGAAGCCACAAGCAAATTCATACACTGCACACACTACACCTTTTACAATTTCCACTAACTCATTCAATAGAACCCAATTACCTAACAGAGTACATTACAACCTATATCGAAGAAATTTCCATTACTTGTGACATTCCCAAACCCCATACCTGCAGGTCATAACTGATTCACCAATATACCTCGAACTGAAATCAATACCACACATAATCATGTAATCAACTTATCAATAACGAACTGCCCCACTTGGCTCAAAGACAAGGATCAAGACAAACAAGACTATGCCCCCACATTAACACTGCCACCATGCTGTGGTGGGATATAACTAAATTCTTCATAAGCTTATATGACCCAAACCATCTAACACTCAAATCAATTGCCAATCTCGCATCCACTATTGCAGTAGTCACGCCAACTTCCACAAGCGATCTAAACTCCAATTACAACATATATCTTTTACTGGTAGAAGAGAGCTTATTACAGAACTACATTGGGACAACACGCCCTGGGACAACCCGCAGGAGATACCCCTACTCGCTTAGCCTCAATTTCTATCTCTCCATACACTTCTGAAGACCAGAACTATCACGCAATAACTACACCTTCCTGCATCTCAACACAACCAACGCCTACATTCGAGGCACCACAATATGCGGTAAAAACCTGAAGCCGATGGCAGAACTAACACTGGAGCGGTGGTCACAGAAATCTCGAGCTTCTGGAAGCTCTACCCACACATGTCTGACCACATGGATACCCTCACTGGACACCGCGTGTCCCAAGAATGCTACTTGAACCGAGCCAAAATTCACACTCGGAGAATTGGCATAGAGCCTTTACTCCCTGAATCCTTATAATGCCATCCTCAGATACTGAGTATGCTATTCCCAGCTGCGCAAATATGCCAGGACGCCATCAATGAATACAATAACAAGGAGTGCTAATATGGCTGGAATACACCGTCAATCAAATACATGAACATTACTGGGGAAAATGATCAACTCAAAGACATCACCAGGGACTCATAACCCAATAGAGAAATCCGCTTCACTCCACAACTACACAACATAAGAGGTCTTCCAACATCCTCACAACTCAAGGCCATATACCAAATTGAGATAGAAATCGAACACTCAATAAATCTTACCACATTTCCAGCCAACCCTTTCAACACATTTCGCAGTCTGAACACATCTAACCATCAAATCACACCCACCACATAGGCATCTAGTCACCAATTCTCATCAATAAGAACACAAACGGACATATAAGTCCCCAATTACATGTGCCCACACAACAAAAATCTCAGCAATCAAGCCACAGATGAATTTGGCCTAAAGTCCTCCAAACTGGCCCATTACCAACATGCCCAAATCATATCTCATCCATGGAAGTCACTTCCGTCGATGCAAAGCTCATACCAGCGCTCTCGTGCGCGCTCGAATACATGGAAGGAATTCAAGAGTTACGCTCTTGGCGGAATACAATGGATTCGCACGACAAAAATTTTAAAAATGTGAGATTTTTCTAAGGGTTCCGCAGCCTCTCGAAGATAAGTACAGACGTCTCCGTACTGATCCGTAAGACTCTACTAAACCTGCTCATGACCGTTGAGTCCTATGTAACCTAGGCCTCTGATACCAATCTGTCATGACCCCAATTCCAAACCGGCCGTGATGTCGTCTATCGTGAAACTAGGCCACCAGCATGTTCGTAATTTCTTTTGAAAATCCTGTTCAAGTTTCAAGCATTTCATAAAAAATATACAGAAAATTTCTTAATACAATAGGCCAACATGATACAATACTGCCATCCCAAAAACCCGGAGCCAACATGTCATGAGCATCTAGAGAAATAAGGCAAACTAAACTATTATAATACAAAACCTTCGAATCAAAGCTAAATACAACACGAAGAGAAAACAGAAATGCTGCGATTGCTGAACAACTACCTCTATATCCCACAAATCCAGCTCCACTGCGGAATAAATACTAATGCTCGATATCTGCTCCTGAATCTGCACACAGAGGTACATGGAGTAATGTGAGTACGCTAACTCAGTAGTAATGAAAATAAATCAAGTCTAAGTAGCAAAGAGACACATAAAATCAATGCCATCAAGTCACAATATACACAGCCTTACTTTCCAATAGTATAACATAGATATACGAAATCATCATGCCTTAAAATCAACTTCAGAAAAAGTCCTTTAAAGAATTCACATTTTTAACAACTTTAAAACAAAGGATTTTGTATCTAAATGAATGTAGTAAAATCATAAGTAGCCCCTGGGGAAAAACATGTATCATAATCAGCCCCTCGGGCATGCCTCACAATCACTCATGCCTCCCAATCACTCGTCACTTGGCACTCGGTGCGCTCACTGGGGGTGTGTACAGACTCCATAGAATCTCATTCAGCCCAAGCGCTAATATCACTCAGCACCTCACCATCATTCTTGGCCCTTGGCCACACTCCGTAAAACCACTCAAAGGCCCCTTGGGCGAATCAGTAAAACAGGGTACTCGACCCAAAACATCATTCTAATGCTCATGTAGTGTAAATCGGGCTGAGTTTCGAAAAACAATATGCACAATGATGCTGAGTGAAATCGTCAACAAATAGTGAGGAAAACAGCAGTAAAAAGCTCCCAAGGGGTCTAAACAGATCGGCACGAGGCCCCAAACACGGCGTATAGCCCAAATATTTCACAAATATTTAGAATATAATTTAACATAAGGTTTTGAGTGAAAAATATGCAACTCATTAGTTGCCGTGGAGAGGACCTAGTCCAGTGCAAAAATCAGTACGCGCCACATACTCGTCATCCGACATGTGCGCCATTCCAAAATCAGTGAGAAAATATGTAGTCCGGGGTTCCATACCCTTAGGACAAGATTTATAACCGTTACTTACCTCCACCGGGCCACAACACTAGTCCGAAATGCTCTTGCCCCTCAAATTGGCTCTCGATTTCTCCGAATCTAGCCAAAATCAGTTCAACATCATTAATATATACTCAAGGAACACAACCCAATAAAACATTATCAAATTATACACGAATCTCGAAATTTGGCCAAACCCGAGCCCCGAGACCACATCTCGGAATTCGATATTTTATATCATTAGATTCTTCGTTCTCCCACGACTCTATACATACCAAGATCACTAAAATCGGACAACAATTACCCACTCAAATCCTCAAAAGAAGAATCAATTTCCCATGCACCCCTTCTTCCCCAATTAGGGTTTAATTCCAGCAAATTCTATGGTTTAATCACTTAGAAATCGACATATAAACGAGTTATGAAGTTAAAAAACTTACCTCTAAGTGACTCCCTTCAATCCTCTCAAAAGTGCTCCCAACTTCGTCAACAATGGGGGAAATATGAGCTAATCTCGCACAACAGGCCTTTTAAAACATTCTGCCCAGCCATTGTATTTTCTTCACTACGATCGCGAACATTGTCACACGAAAACGATGCACAAACCAACCAATACGATCGCAGAACAAAACATGCGATCGCATAGAACAATTCTCCACCCCATACACGCGCCTCAAAATACCCTACGCGATCGCAGAACCACCCACGCAATCGCACTGCCTATCCTGCCCAACCTATGCGATCACAATCCTAACCCCGCGATCGCGTAGAACAAAATGCCTTCCCCACTATTTTACTCTACGCGATTGCAAACATCCTCCCGCGATCGCATAGAAGGAAATCAGAACCTCACACCAGCAACAAATCTGCTCAGTTGTCAAGCCAATAATTGGTCCGTTAATCACCCGAAAAATACCCAACGCCCTCGGGACCTCAATGAAACAAACCAAAATATCCCATAACATCATTCAAACTTAGTCGAGCCTTCGAAACACCAAAAACAACGCAACAACACCAAAGTTACATCAAGTTCAAGCCTATGAACTTTGAAACTTCTAAATTTCGCCAACTACGCCGAAACAAACAAAAACACCTACGATTGACCTGAAATTTTGCACACTTATCCAAAATGACACTACGAACCTGCTCCAACTTTCGGAATTCCATTCTGACCCTAATAGCTTATTTCCCACTGCCGACCGAAAATCGCCAAAAACTAACTTTCGCCAATTCAAGCCTAATTCTACACCGGACATCCAAACTCCATTCCGAACACACTCCTAAGTCCCAAATCACCTAACGAAGCTATCCGAGCGATAAAATCCGTATTCCGAGGTCGTTCACCAATAAGTCAACTCTTAATTGACTTTCTAAACTATTAGGCTACCTTGAGAGACTAAATGCCTCAAGTCTCACCATGACCACTCTGAACCCGAACCAACCGATCCAACACACATAAATGAAGCTGAACCACGTAAAATGAAGCAGAAACGGGGAAATGGGGCTAAATTCTCGGAACGACCGGCGGGGCCGTTACAATAATACCGTTTCAATCATATTTCAGCCACTGTGGGCAAAATCATCATCATACCAGTTGATCAGGTGGTGGTGCGTATATAACGCTGTAACCTTTTCCCATATGCCATATACATATGTTTACATATATACGCGTATGTAAGTGAATAGTCATTATGTTGACTTTATGTGGCTGCCACATCATGCTTAAGAATTATCCAAATCATTATAAATTATCAATTTCTTTAATTAACTTGGTAATTTTTGAATAATCCAATAATTAACCAATTATCCACGTAATTAAGAATTGTTTCAAATTACTTAAAATACTACTCCTTTTTAATACTTTATACATCATATTGACATGGTCATATGGTACCTTGTATGGTACTAGTCCATAAATATCGGGTATTAACACTCGGCCCGTATTTTATCCCAACATGCCAAATTTGGATGAAAATTTATTTTCTTTGACTTTCTTACCCTCTCACCTTCACGAACTTACTCATCACTTGTTTGAAATAACATAATCCTTATAATATCCAAATAATCTTTTCCTTGGACTGATGTCAATTACCTTACGACAAATTCAACGTACAATACTACAAGGTTCAACATCGTCGTAATTTAATACTGCAAGGCGTAATATTGATGTAATATTGTGGGGCGTAACATCATCCCCCCCTTTGGAACATTCGTCCTGGAATGTTGGCTGATGTACTTATCATTTTCATAACCCATAACTCTTGCGAGTACTTTAATATTTTTTATTTTCATTTAGGAAACTGTTCTTTGAATAAATCCAAAGACCAGGGCATTCCCCCCTTAGGCCTCTTTCCCATGCCATGAATTGTGATCGAATTCATTTCAATCTCATAACCGTTCCTACCTCCTATCATGCAGCCTTTACTATACTGACTTTGTAAGTGTGCCTATGCGACTCTTCTCTCCTTTTTCCTCCAGCTTTTAACCAATATCTAGGCCTTACTTTTTAAACATATACAAGGCTTAATAAGATGCCTCTCTGGGCATCTATAGGTTTACTGATGTTCTTCGCTCGACACTTTATTGAACTTATGAATATTGCTATACCTTATTTCATAGATCTGTTTATCCATCCATAGGACTTTATTGCATCAAGATAGGTCATACTATACCATAGCTCTTAATTTGATTTTTCGTTGCTGAGGTCTTATGTAACACTGGCGCTAGGGCTCACGTCCCATTGAGGAACATTTGAAATTATTAGACTGATCCACCTGGGACGATACCATGCTTTCATAACCGTATCCACAACATCCCAATGTGATTCACATTGCGTGGGCATTTTAATCCTGTCCAATTCATGAGATCCCTTTCTTTACTTTGTCAGATCATGACTCAATCGAACGCCCAAACGACATCCTTTATCTATCACAATTATACCCTCATTCTATTACTAGGGCAGCATTACATCTCTTTTAAATGCTTATTAGTCCTATACTCCTTTGAGTTCATTCAGGCTATAGTGAGCTTTGTATAACTTAGAGAAACCATATGCTCTTCTTGTTTTCATGGGCTTAATCCTGAGGACTTATCCATTTTCATTACCTTCTCACTCGCCCGTTCTTATCCTTACTCCTGTCTTCTAGGACCTTTTCGCTTCACCATACAATAGCTTGCGACCTACACATATCTATTTATACTACTCGCAACCCTCCTTCAACTTCCTTGCACCATAGATTTCCTTATATTATTCTGGAACATCAAGCAAATTATCACATTGTCTCTAACTCTTCTTTTTTCACTTAGTAGACCTCTTGGTACCTAGAAACCATAGGCTATAGGATATTCCATTGACGATGCCGCTATCATTCTTGGATATTGAATCCCCGCGCTTCTAGCCTTCTATCCGAAGTATGGACTATTCGCAACCTTCTGCATTTAAGTATCTCGTACGTTGTCCACCTTTATGTTAATTACTTTAAAGTATCGCATCAAATCTTCTATCCCATTCATGAACTTCCTTCCATATAGGTAGAATTCACATCCACAACTTGAAGCTCTATCATAATACTTGCACCTCTGGGGCATACACAATTCGGTAGGAGCTTCATACTGACTTCTTATGAGGCTGGTACTTCTTCTAACTGGCTTTATCGTAGAGCCGTTATAGAATATAGCTACTGTACTATCTCTCTTTGTACCTCTGATATTAAGACAGATTCTGCCATGTTCTTAATCATGAAGCCTATAATTTTTTGGGTCCAATAATCAGGTTCCTGATTTACTTCGTTAATGTAACTCTTTAGTAGTCTCCTTCTCCTGATCGACCTTTATGTCGGCTTGGCTTATCTTCCGCTCTGGGGTTCATGGTATTAGTTATTATGTTTAGTCGTTCATGGGTGCTGGGGAATATGCATGATAAAATCCTTTAACAATTTAATCCTTCGTTTATGACCCGGGCTCAATTCTTTCTTTTAACGTATACCAGAATCTTCTACGGCTATATATGCTGCATGTATAAAACTCTGAACCCTGAAGTGTGTTCATAACGTAATCTGGATCATTGATCGAATAATTTTTTTCTTTCCATCTTAGCTTTCTTTAAACGTAAGCTATTTCTTTTCCTGGTCTTTCTACCCCCTTGTTGCGTCCATACTTAGCTTATCTGAGTTCTCACGCATGCTGAAGTTCTTGTGCAACTTATATGGTCTCGAACATAACTTTTGGTTTTACTCCCCGCTCATTAACCATGGTAGGTGCAACTTTCTTTTAAAGTACATACAATTTTGTAGTTAGACTGTTGTTACACAACCATTTCCTCTTTAGGTTACTATGCTTTGGTTGAAGCCTTCTTCCTTATTTCCTCAACTAGTCATTAATTTTAGTACTTAAGGATGATCCTCTGACTCTTGTAAAAATGTGAGCTTATTACAACGTATACTCGACGGACCTTTTTGATGTCCTTCCTTGCCTATAATTATCTGTAGTTACTTACTTCCACCCCCTTGTTCTTGTACGGTTGCTTCTGAACTCGATATATTGATTGCCTTCCTAGTGGCACTCTCTTTTATTCCCGTAATACTCATAAAATACCTCTAACAACCCCAAATCCTATCTGAATATTTCTTAAGTATTACAATGACATTATTGCGAGACTGAATTCACTATATTGGGTTATACTATGTTTATCTTGCAGGATCTGCTAACTAGTATGTAACCTCCTGTTTAGCATAACTAGGCTCTTCCTTAATCAACTATCAACTACTCGTCGGCCCATTCTCATATCCATATTTAATGTAATCTTTCTTGGGTTATTTCCTTGTCTTAACTTACCTCACGTACTGGCTGCTTATCTATCAATAAAATCTCGGGCATAAACCCTTACTTTCCTTTTTTTTTTGACGTTGGGCTTACATAATGTTCGGGAATCATGGCATATCTGTAACATTTAGATAAGTGCAATCTAATCCCTTTCTTATTTTTATCGTATTCTTCCTTTATTATTCCATATTCCCCCTTTTAGGGAAGTACTAAGACTTGAAGCTATGACGACCTGCCTATAGATGTTTTTCCTCTTCATCTTGGCGTCCTTTCACATCATAAATGACCCTTACTCTCCTTGCGGTAAACCTTTTGTACCAGGGATAACAAAATTCCTCACTCGCGATGATGATACTTAGTGTAACTGGCACATATAGTCCCTTAAGCTTAACTTTGCTCATATTGCTTGCTTTAGGTAAGTGTCTCTTTGAATGACCATTCCCTGAATTTCTCCTGAATATTCTTCTATTTTCCATTCTATTATCACCAGAACGAAATCTGAAACTCTCATGATGTCGACTATTATCCAATCATTCAGTCCCTAATTCATATTTAGTTTATCTCGTTCACCAATCCATATGAGTTTCTATTATTCTAGGTCTAACTTTTTCTTTTGGTAATCGCGTCAGAGTTGCGAACTTATTTCTCGGAATGAGGATATGACTTTATGGACTATACTCTTTTGTTGTCTCAAAGCCTATCACCTCTTGTCTTTTCCTTTACTTGACTATAGATTCTGTAATACTGTCATTTTTTTTATACACCGTTGTCATCCATGTATCACATATTACTCATAATGCATCATTAACTCTTTCCTTATTTCTTGCTAACATTTATATCTATTACTTCATTCCAAAAACTTGAACAAGACATTCTTTTGCTTTTAGCTCCCCTTGCTCCACCTACTGGCTCTTCAGGTTTCCTAACATTCTTTCTCTACTAGGGACACGAGCCACACTAAGGTAGTATATATCCCCTCATGGCTTATAGTGCATGTCTTTGTAGTACTTATATCTGGCTACACTATTTTAGAGTGTACCATCTGGGTGTCTCATAAAGAGATCTATTAGAACATTTGCAATATCCTTCGGAAATGTCAAATGACGTAAATAATTCATCCATCATATCTTCTTATACTACTTCTGTTAACCCCCATAGGGCATATCTGGAATGGGTGCGACCAATTATATATACCTCTGTTACTATTGAATATAACTCAAAAAGCTTATGTTTCTCTGCCTCAATTATAAACGCTGTTAACCTTCATTAACTGGGTACCTCGTACCCTTTTTCACCTTGCTCCTTTTACTTACTGAAACTTGTACTTACCTTCTTAATCTTTCATTGTCCTTCACCATAAAGATGGATAGGCGTCTTGCCTTAAGGCTTCTTATCAGGAAGTTACACCTTTCAGTACACCCATGATCTGCTAAAAACCTCACATTTACTTATCGTAGGCATCATACAAAAATTCAATTCCTCTGACACAGATTTTTCTCAACTATCTCTCTTTCCAACCTTCTTTCCGGATATAGGTATCGTCTTATTACGAATAGAATAGAATTTCGAAATTTGAATTCTTATAAGTGAGCTCTACCACACGATCTAGAGTAAGAAGAAAGACTGACAATCCTAAATGCCCTGTAGCCTCCTTCTTATAAGTGTGGTGCATGACACACCCATAAACAAGACTCTACTAGACACGGCTAGTAGACTCCCTAGGATAGAACTGCTCTGATACCACTTTTGTCACGACCCAAACCGATGGGCCGCGACGGGAACCTGGTACCTTACTCAACCAAGAACCAATGTAACGTATCTTTCTTATTACATCATCATATACACGTGACATACGAGCCTAATAGACCAACGTAATCATTTATAAACTCAAAACATAGGCCGACAAGGCCGTACAATCTTTCACGTATATCACATATGTCTACAAGCCTCTAAGAGTACATAAATGTCTTAAAGGTCGGGATAGAGTCCCACCATACCAAACAATACACGTCTAAATCATACTAACCAAACAAGCGACTCCGAAGCAAATGGAGCGCACCAACATCTTCCGCTGAGCTGATAGCCTACTTAGAGGGCTCTCGACCTGTCTATCGGGACCTGCGGGCATGAAACGTAGCATCCACAGGAAAAGGGACGTCAGTACGAATAATGTACCGAGTATGTAAGGCACATAAATAAGTACATAAGAAACATGGAAAAAAATATAGAGTACATGACTCAACCTGTAAGTCTGAATAGCTTTGGAAATCATAAATCACTTTTAGCAGCATGCATATGCGTATGAATGTCATGTCATGCATAGGTATATGTTTCATAACATCATCAGTCTCTAAGGGTATCCCATCATATCATATCGGCAACTGTGGGCAAAATCATCATCGTATACCAGCTGATCAGGTGGTGGTGCGTATATAACGCCATAACCTTTCCCATATA
>ML368625.1:247622-287178 GCA_005239525.1 Nicotiana knightiana | reverse complement strand
TATATATATATATATATATATATATATATATATATATATATATATATATATATATATATATATATATATATATATATACATGCATATATATACGTATATAACACCGTTTGAATATACATACATATATACGCGTATATAACACCGTTTAAATCATATTTCAGCCACTGTGGGCAACATCATCATCATATACCAGCTGATCAGGTGATGGTGTGTATATAACGCCGTAACCTTTTCCCATATGCCATATACATATATTTACATATATACGCATATAAACGCCATCTGTTCATGGGTCAATGCACATGTATGAAATGCATGAAAAGTACGTAATAATCTCAATATTCGTTCAGGATAAACTTTTCCAACTGCGTATTATTTTGAGACCCATGAACAGAAAATAATAATAATTCTCCTGGGGAATCAAGAATATAGACACTCCTACTATTTCTATGAATAGAGTAATTTATAGAAACTGTATATTTTCTCGTTTCTTCAGTATAATTTGGACTATGCCAAAAGAAAGAAGGGATAGCCTTAACATACCTGAGTCGAGTCTCTTGACAATCCTCTAATACACGTTAGTTGCGACAAAACACGGAACAAGTTGTATGAAAAGATCGAAGCAATAACGTTGCTTATGCAAAGATCATCTAGGATAAAAAAAAAATTTCCTTATGTGATTAGAATTAATCGTAACTTTGGAATGGGAAGCTTGAATGTATCTCTTAGAAATGATGTTACTAAGGCATGGAAAGTTTTGTTGAATTTCTAAGAGATTAGAATTGTCATTCCTAACAGAAGCTTTTAGAGGGATTACATTACTGTAGTCTATGGAAAGTGTTTGTGAGAATGAAATGTATTGAAATCCTATAAGAATGGGTAAGCTTCATCCGTAAGGTTTTTTGTTTGACAAATTTATGCACTTTTCTCTTAGTTATACATAATCATCCTTATAAGCCACCAACTCCTCTACACATGCCACATGGTATTTAAGTGAATAGTCATCATGTGGACTTTATATGGCTGCCACATCATGCTTAAGAATTATCCAAATCATTATAAATTATCAATTTCTTTAATTAACTTGGTAATTTTCCAATAATCCAATAATTAATCAATTATCCATGTAATTAAGAATTGTCTCAAATTACTTAAAATACTACTCCTTTTTAATACTTTATACACATATTGACATGGTCATATGGTACCTTGTATGGTACTAGTCCATAAATATCGGGTATTAACACTCGGCTCGTATTTTATCCCAACATGCCAAACTTGGATGAAAATTTATTTTCTTTGATTTGCTTCCCCTCTCACCTTCACGAACTTACTCATCACTTATTTGAAATAGCATAATCCTTATAATCTCCAAATAATCTTTTCCTTGGACTGATGTCAATTACCTTATGACAAATTCAACGTACAATACTATAAGGTTCAACATCGTCGTAATTTATTACTGCAAGGTGTAATATTGACGTAATATTGCGGGGCATAACATTACCATATGAGCTGATAAAACGCCCCATGAAATCAATTCCTCATATATCAAACACTTCCACCTCCTTAATTGGGTTCATGGGCATCTCATGAAGGCGGGAAATATTCTAGCTCTGTTGGAATTCGTCCCAACCCTTCACCCAAAAGTGTGAATCTTTGAATAATATCGGTAAGTAGAAGCCCGACTCCAACACTTTCACAGTTGTCCTTCCTCCCCTGAAATGGCCACAATATATGGATGCATGACAAGCCTACAAAATAGAAGATTGGTCTATCTCGAGGATACATCTCTAGATCATGTTATCAACGCAAATCCTAAATAGATAAGGCCCATCCCAAAAATACATGCATCAACCACGGAAGAACTTTTTCTTTCGTACAAAGGAAAGGTCATAGGGGACAATACCGCTTGCTAGGTAGTTTGCAATGTCTGCATACCATGGCGCTACCTCAAGGCTTGTGGCCAATAATTGTTCATCCAGGAAAGTCTCCACAATCTCTTCAACCTCAAACTTCTTCTCTACTCCTTCCAACCTAGACAAGTGATCGGCCTCTTGGTTTTCCATTCCCTTTCGGTTATGAATTTCCAAGTCAAATTCTTGCAGCAGTAGCACCCATCAAATCAGGCACATATTTGACTCCTTCTTCTCAATTAGGTACCTGAGAGCAGCATGGTATGTATAAACAATAACCTTCGGGCTTATCAAGTATGGCCTTAATTTGTCAAATGCGAACACAACTGCTAGAATCTCCTTTTTGGGCACTGTGTAATTTAGTTGGGCACAACTCAATGTCCTACTTTCATAGTAAATTGAATGCTTGACTTTTTATCTTTTCGCTGTCCAAGAACTTCTCCCACCGCATAGTAGCTTGCATCACACATCACCTCAAAAGGTCGCTCCTAGTCAGGTGCCACTATGATTGGTGCAGTAACCAACATCTTCTCCAACTCCTCAAAAGCTACCCTGTAGTCATAAGAAATTACAAATGGGTGATACTTTTCAAGAAATTTACACAAAAGGTTAGCAATTTTAGAAAAATCTTTTATAATGTCACGACCCAAAATGGAGGGCTGCGACGGGCACCTGGTACTTTACACAATAGAGTACCAACGTAACATATATTTTTTATCGTACTATCATGGGTAAATGTGCCAAAAGGGTCATCATGACATAACCTAAATAAAACATAAAGGAATGCTAGACATAGGAGTACCTATCATGATATTGAAACTTATACATGTGACATACGGGCATGTAAGTCTGACATGATTATTTGTAAACTCAAAACATAGGCCGACAAGGCCATATATGTATCCATATATTTGACATCTATCTACAATCCTCTAAGAGTACATAAAAATCATAAAGGTTGGGATAGGGTCCCGCTATACCAGTCAATACATGTCCGAATCATATTGACCAAATAGGCAACTCCGGAGAAAATGGAGTGCACCAACACTTTTCGCTGAACTGATAGCCTACTAGGAAGACTCTCAACCTGTCTATCGGGACCTGCAGACATAAAATGCATCATCCCCAGGCAAAAGAGACGTCAGGACGAATAAAGTACTGAGTATGTAAGGCAGAAAAGCATGAATACGAACAGTAATGTAAAGAGAGATATAGGAGATACAACCTGTGGCATCTGAGTGCCTCTGAGAGATAGTGACATGAAATGCGTGATAAATATATATACATAATCTTTTAAAAACATACGCCTCTATGGGAATCATCATCATCATCATCATCATCATCATCATCATATCGTACCCGGCCTCGAAGAGGACTCGGTAAAAACGTACCCGACCATCATAAGGCTCGGTAGCATCGTACCCAGCCACGTGGAGATAGGTAAACCCAACTGATCATTGTTTGCACAATTAATTCCGTACCCCGCCAAATATAGCGCTGCTCGATAGAGTAAAGTAGATTCATATATAATGCATGCTGGACTCATGGAATCACGTTCTAAACCTTTCGGAGTGATGTAAGGTCATTGCACCTTCGATTAACATTATGGACATCATACCATCAGTATGAACTTAATTAGGATTCAAGGATCATACATACTTTCTTAGGATAACTTTATAATAAAAGAACAACATGGAGAACCTTAGTTTCTAGGAGTAGATTCGTTATGAAATAGCATATCGTGTACATTCGTTTCACTTTAGATCATGCCAAAAGAAAGAGGAAGTACCTTAACATACCTTAACTCAATTGAGTCATTAATACCTTCCAAGAAATTCTTCAAAAAACTCAACTCAATCTACCATAGTATAAGGAGAGTCAAAATTAGTGTTGAGGAAAGGCTAAATGCACAACTTAAACTAGTAGCTCGTTTACGAAAATTTAGGCAGCATCTCCCCTGTAACAAGGGCCTCCTCCAATACCATATATCAAAAAGACCAAGAACAAAAAAATAACAATATGTATGCATGATTTTACAACCTTATCTACATTGTAGTATATCACAACACAACACACACACCGTAATCACTTCATACATTAAATGACAACAAAAGTAGTGTCAAACAACCTAAAAATTTAACGACGAATGAACAACACACCATTCCGTCATTATGTGGTGTTTATACACACCTTTTATCCTACAAAACTCCATAAAACATCAGAAAAATAGACATCCCAAAAGCAAAATGAAACAACTCACAAAACAGTCCTCCACAAGCCGGATAACTCGAACTCACGAATTCCGATCACCGTCCCGTGAGTCCTAACTATTAGGAAACGAGTTTATAAACCTTCCTTGATATTTAAAGTTTAAATACAGAAATTAGACATTTTCTTAACTATTAAGTACCTTCCATAACTCAAACTACAAAGAAAAAGAGAGGCGATATAGCGATACTTACGTCGTAGGGATCGTTCGAGTGTTATCGCTTCTTGATTTCGTACCCGAAATATTAATATTCTTGGAAACCCTTGTGGAGAGATTGAGGATAAGTTTAGGGGTCTTATTCTGGGCGTGGTATGTGGAAAAGTGAAGAAAGAGACTACATAAGGCCTATATATATATATATATATATATACATATATATATATCCATTTTTTAAAAGTCAAAGAAGTGCTAGCTTGGCACCCTATTATTGGCTCTTCTTCAGACGCTTATATCTTTTTACCCGGATGTCTTATGAACAAACGGTTAAGAGAGTTAGAAACTAAATTAATATTCAATGTGGTATATAATATTTCCCAGAAATACCTCATATAGCACACAATATGTATTGCTTAAGAAGCTTTAGTGACAAACCTACTTGTCACCTATGCAGTTTGTGCAGTCTCGCAAAATTGTAAGTATATCTCTACTCCTATGTCATATCAATGAACGGTTTAATGCGTTAGAAAATTTACTCGTAGATATTCAATTTGGTAGGTAGATCATCCCGTAATTCCAAGTATATTAGGAGATAAGATCAGCTACATTAGACCTAAATTTCAGCATATTTATGAATGTAACTTGTGATGATATTTACCAACTTTTGTTCCACAACTCACTTGAATTAAAAACATAACACATGACAATAATAAGAAAAAAATAACTCATAACATAACCTCCTTATCATTTTGATCACCCTAGTCTCACCCCAAAAGGACATGTTATAGCATTCCCAACTTGTCGACTTTCGATGAAACTTATTTTCTTCAAATGGTTTAGCTTTTAAGCCTTCCAACCCTCTTGGTACTTGCAGTCCATGATCCTAAATATTTGTAACGTCTAAGTTAACATGATTAACTCACTTTATGTACTTTTAAATACGGTCTAATTTCTGAGCTTAAATCAATTGACTTATGACGTACTCTCACGTATGAAGATATGGGGTGTACCATATAAATAGTTTGTAGAAGCCGGCGTGGCCAGGGAACCTCTTATTTCTTTGACGGAAGTGGGTGTATGCAAATTCTCAATTACATCAACATCAACATGGTTCACCTCCATTCCCTTACTTGAAACTAAGTTTTCGAAGACTATACCTTCCTGTACCATGAAATGGCATTTTTCATAGTTCAGTACGAGATTAGTCTCCATACACCTCTTCAATACTCTTTCAAATTCATAAGGCAATCACCGAATGAGTTCCCTACCACTGATAAGTCATCCATGAAACTCTCCATTGTGTCCTATACTATATATGTGAAGATGGCCATCATGCACCTTTGGAATGTGGTGGGTTCATTGCATAGGCCAAACGACATTGTCTGAAAGGCATAGATGCCATACATACATGTATATGACATTTTCTCTCTACCCTCTGGGGAAATAGAGATTTGTTTATACTCCGAGTATCCATTCATGAAGCAAAAGTGGAAAATAGTCTTTTCGGTGGCCTTTTTCAATCTTTTGTAATCCATAAAATTTTGCCATCCCGTGGCTATTCTTGTTGATATCAACTCGTTGTTTTCATTTTGCACTACAGTCATTCCATCCTTCTCTGGCACACACTAAATTGGGTTGAACTAGTTCCTGTCAGAGATGGGGAAGATGATTGCTACATCTAACCACTTGATCAATTCTTTCTTCACCGCATCTTTCCTGTTGGGGTTCAGGCTTCTTTGATTTTATGTGGAAGGTTTGTGCCTATCTTCCAGTAGTATTTTATGCATACAAAACCTTGGGCTAATACCCTTTATGTCTACAATGGTCAACCCAATTGCAGTCTTGCACTCCTTCAGAACTTGCAAAAGTTGTTCTACCTGCACATCTAACAGACAAGACGAGATAATAACATGTAATGTCAAACTAGGTCCTAAGAAAGCATACCTGAGGGGAGATGGTAACGACTTTAGCTCCAACTGTGGTGGCTCTTCAATTTATGGATTAGCTAGAGGGGACTTTCTTTCATCAAAGTGTAAAGACTCAGATTTGAGCTTTCTTTTCCAGTACCCTTGGCCTTCAAGGGCCAAAACCCACTCAACCAAGTCCTCATCATCTACCTCTTCTAAGTTCATCAAGTATGATGCTAGGGAGTCTTTTGCATTCACTACCTCATCTTCCTCATCTAGAATCATATCCATAGCTTCAATAAAAGAGAAATTAGCAAACTCACTGGGTTCGGCGCATAGAGTTCTGCACATTGAACGTTATTTCTTCATCGTTCAGTCTTATCTTTAGCTTTCGAGTTTAACGATCAATCAGAGCTCTCGATGTGGCCAAGGATGGCCTTCTCAAATTTATAGGAAAGATCTTTATCAACATAGTAGTCAAGAATGACAAAATCTGTCAAAAATACAAACTTTCCAACCTGCACAAGTACATCATCAAGTATACCAGATGAGCTCTTCACGATTCGGTCGGCTAGCTGTAGTAACATGGATGTGGGTCAACCCTTACAATGCCTAATCTTTTATAGATAGACAAGTGCATCAAGTTTATGCTCGCCCCCAAATCACATAATGCTTTGGAAAAAGCATAGTTGCCTATGGTGAATAGAATTGTGAAACTCCCTAGGTCGGAGAGCTTCTCCACTATAGGTCATGTTATGAGAGCATTACACGTCTGAGTCAGTGTCACGACCCAAATCGGAGGGCCGCGATGGCCACCCAGTGCCTTACTCAATCGAGTAGAAACATGAAGTATCTTTCTTATCACACCATCATGGGTAAATGGGCCAGAATGGACGTCATGAGATAACCAGAATAAAACATAAGAGAATACTAGGCATAGGACGACCCAATATGGAATACAAATTTATAAATGTGACATACGGGCCTATAGGATCAAAATGATCATTTATACAGTCAAAACATAGGCCGAAAAGGTCATACAATCATCCATGTAAATCACATATGTCTATAAGTCTCAAAGAGTACATAAACGTCATAAACGCTGGGACAAGGCCCCGCCATACAAATCAATACATGTCCAAATCATACTGACAAAATAGGCAACTCTGGAGCAAGTGGTGTGCCCCAATACCTTCTGCTGAGCTGATAGCCTACTACGACAACTATCAACCTGTCTATCTAAACCTGCAGACATGAAATGCAGGGTCTCCAAGCAAAGGGGACGTTAGTACAAATGAAGTACCGAGTATGTAAGGCCTAAAACTAGTATTTAAAAGACATGAAAGAACATGAAGTACATAACTCAACCTGTAAGTGAATAGCTTTGTGAATCATGAAACATTTATAATTTCATGCATATGCATATAAATGTCATATCATGCATAGATATATGCGTACATAACATCATCAATCCTCTAAGGGCATCACATCATATCATCTCGGCATATGTGGGTGATATCATGAATGTATACTAGCTGATCAGGTTGTGGTACGTTATAATTCGATAACCTTTTCCCATACCTTATATACATATAGTATACGTGTATATAATTCCATCTGGTCATGGGTCAATATACATGTCTAAATGAATGCAATGCATAATCAAGCAAGTCAATAAGATCTCTCTGAATTTCATAAGATCAATATGACTTCGGTTAATATCATGAAATAAACTTTCTCAATTTACGTATTTTTTGAGACCCATGAACAGACAATATAATAATAGGACACGTGGAAAATCAATAACATAGGCATCCCCTAGTACTTCTAAGAATAGAGTCATTTTTGAAAGTTGTGTGTTTGCTCATTTCGTTGTATCATATGGATAATTCCAAAAAGGAAAGAAGGGATAGTTTTAACACCTTAACTCAATTTATTCCTTAATAACTTCCAAGAAATTTTTCAAACAACTCAACCCAATCTACAATAGCATATGGAGATTCAAAATTAGTGCTGAGTAAAGGTCAAGTCCGCAACTTAAACTGTAGCTAGTTTATGTAAATTTGGGCAGCATCTCCCCTATAAAAAGGGTCTCCTCCAATACCATATACCAACAACAACAACCAAATAAATCCATCTACATATAAATATCAATAACAAGACACCATATAACAAACAACTAGTGATACATACTTCACGATGAGAGCAAGCTCTGATCGGAATCCGTATAACCCATATCACCCCTTATAGACTTCTTACATTAACTTAACAGTATAATTAAGATGATAATGAAGTAATTCATCATTGATTCTATCCTTATATAATATACTTATAACAAAGGAAATAATCCACAACTCCAACTATCCTCAATTAGCAACTTTATTCACTAGTTCATGTCTAGTCCATCCATTCACTTAATAAACATCAAGGTAACCTTAAGCACATGAAAGAAAACAATATAGATACCTCCTATGGTATATTAAAGTTGAAATAAAAGTTAAATTTATCTTACAATATCCCTCAATGGAAATACAACACCGTTGAAGTGACTTAGGCTCATCAAGGTATTATCTTGTTGTTTATCATCCTAACAACTTAAAAACATACAATAAAGTTTAAGCACAATTATTAGGCTGTTATACTCACCTTAGAAAGTAGAATGAACAAGAAATTTCAGCCAACACATCCCACAACTATCCTCAATGACAACACAGCCTCAAAGAGGTGTTGTTCTTCACTAGAAGTAACTTTTGATGTTGAAATATGGTGTAATCACTTTGGAATTGCTACAAACCTTATGGTATCTGTTTAGGAGGGCCAGGAGGAGTGTAGGGACGAGGTTGGGTCGAAAAATTAGAAATAAAGGGTCGTCCAAATCGTTTTTAAAGTGAAGTAGGTCGACCACCACCTAAGTGGGTCCCATTGGGAGATGCTTGCGCAGTCTCGCGAAAATACAAATATCTCTCTACTCCAATGTCGTATCAATGATTGGTGTAATGAATTAGAAACTGCAGTCCTATATATTCAATTTGATGAGTGGATCACCCCATAATTCAAAGTACATTAGGAGAAAAGCTCAACTACATTTGACCTAATTTTCAGCATATTTATGAATGTAACTTGTGATGACCTTTGCCATCTTTTGTTCCACAACTCGCTTGACATCAAAACATAACACATGACTAGCATACAACTAAAATAACTCATAAAATAACATCCTTATCATGTTATGAACTAGTATCACCCAAAAGTTCATGTCATAGCATTCCAAACTTATCGACTTTCGACAAAACTTATTTTCTTCAATTGGTTTAGCTTCTAAGCCTTCCAACCCTCTTGGTACTTGTTATCCATGATCTTTAATATTTGTAATCTCCAAAGTAATATTATTAACTTACTTTATATACTTTCAAATATGATCTCTGGAGAGATTACATCAATTGACTTACTATGTACTTTTACGTATGAAAGTATTGGGTGTAACATTACTCCCCCTTTTGAACATTCGTCCTCGAATGTTGAATGATGCGCTTATCGATCGTAACCGGATAGTTCTTAAAAATATTTTAGTACTATAATTAACATCTAGGAAACTTTTCTGTGAATAAATCCAAAGGACATTACATTCCTCCCTTTAGGCCTCTTTCTCACACCACGATCTATGGTCGGATGTAAGGCCCTGTAAAAAGTTTGCCAAAGAATTTGAAGTTTTATGGTGCTGAGGTAGACCTATGTGCCGAGTTATATATATATATATATATAGCTATATATATATATATATATATTGTAAGGTTGGAAATAGGCCATGCATGTGAAAATAGGTTGTAGTATGTGGGTTAATGAAACCATTTTGGGTAGTTCTTATTGAAATTGGTTGAGGGAGGAAGGGATTACCATTATAGAGATTTATAGTCTATTTTTCATGCTAGGTGTTTGACAAAAATCCTAAGAGAGTTACACTATGTGAATCCTTCTAATTGTTATCCAACTTTCGCTATCTTTCTATAGATTGTTATTTCTAAAAGTGTTGGGATGTTGTAGTAACTTAAGGAAAGATCAAACAAGGTATGTTGGCTAAACTACTCTTTTAGAATAGGACCCCCACAATGGCCTTGTAAGTCCTGGGTTGCTCATTATAAATTGATTATCTCGAATAAGCCTTCTGTCTAATGATATATGCGTTCAAGTTGTATTCCAAACGTTCTTGTATGTTGAGTTCCTATTTGAGAAGGTGATTAAGTATGGGCTGTGTGTTATATTATAATTTGGAAATGTGATCTAATAAAAACTAACATGTCAAATTGTGCAAGAAATAACATGTGTCAAAGACCTTAATTTGGTTAGTTTCTCGGATGTGTATTTAAAACCATGAATAGAAATGCCTTGTTGTTAATAATTTATAAGATGCTTGAAAGTAAAATAAGTGGGTTGGGGATATAAAGTGCGGACAACGTTCTAATAATGGAAGTCATACTTGTGGTCAATGGTGCTGAGGAAATGAAATGACGTGAGAAAAGCTTATGAAATAGGCCTTGATTCATCTGTTCCAAACTGACTCGAAAATAGAATTGTCTCAAAGCTTATGTACCCAAGTTATGACCAAATGTGGCTATTTTAATTAATGTTGTGCTTTGTAAGTACTTACAATGTGTTTGAACTCTAATGTCTTCATGAGTTGAAATTGTGTATTGCCCTTTTTTCGGGAAAAGTATCTCAACAACAAATGATGTGTTACACGTTCATGATTTTAACTTGTGCTTTGATTGCCAATCATTTTATCCCATTTCTTGGAAAGAAATCCATTGTGTTTAAAGTCTTTATTGCTAATGAACTTGAAGTTGTGATTTTTGTGGAATTTTATTTGTTGATATTTACAATGATGATCCATGAAAGTAAAGAAATGAAAATGTGAAATATGAAATACGGCCAAGTGCCAAGAATGATATTATAATTATGGCCACTAGTGCCAATGAATTGTAAATATGTGAAAGAATTATCGAGTGAGATGAGTGATAGAAAAGGGTAATGTCTAGGGCGAGACGCCCTAACCGATCGGGTCGTGATCGAACGCCATGCTGGACACATGATGGTGATTGTGCTGGAAATTGTAATTGAAATTGTGATTGTGGTTGATGTCTCAAATGAGGCGTCTTAGCCGATTGAGCTGTGATTGAACTCCGTGTAAACTTTCGGTGGTATTTTGAATGATGGTATAGCGGTACTAAAGATCTCTCAACCTAAAAACATGAAAATTTACTTGAAAAATTATGTGGTTATTAACTCGATGTTTTGGTATTGTTTGAGGCTTCTATTGATTTCATGATTGTCCCCTGTGTATTATTATTCATTCTTTTGAGATGGTGTTTAGTTATACATACTAGTACTATTTGACAGTATTAACATCCCTTATTGTCGGGGGCGCTGCATCTTGAATGGATGTAAGTGGTTTAACATCAGGAAACATTGATTAGTGATAGCAGTACACCCTCCTCCCAATAGACTCGATGATCCCCACCTCCTTCCGATGTTATACATCTTTTGTTTATTATATTATCACATTTTGAGGTATAGCCGGAGCCTTGTTGTCGACACTACTATCATACTCTTTGTAATTATTAGAGGCTCTGTAGACATAGTGTGGGTCATATATGGATGCTGGGAAAGTCAAACGTTTTATGTTGTGTTTCAACCATTTATTCCACTTTAGCCTATGAAATGTGTGTAGTTTGAGACATTAAAAATGAAGTGACTAATGGAAATGATTTGGTACCGTACACACGATCTCCCTATTGTCTAATTAATGCGAATATGTCTCCTCTTTGCCATGAGTGAGTACGGGTAGAAAGTATATATCAGGCTTGCTCGGCCGGGTTCACTCAGTTGAGCGCCGGTCGCGCTCCCTGAGTTTGGGGCATGACATCAAAAATTTTCCAATCTCATAACTATTTCTACCTTCTGTCATGCAGCCTGTATGATTGTGTCCTTGTATCTGCGTCTATCTTATCTTCTCTCATTTTCCTCTAGCCTTTAGCTAATAGCTAGGCCTCACTTTGTGAACATATGCAATATTATGACAAGTTGTCCCTCTAGGCATCAGTATGTGTAGTAAAGTTGTTCGCTCGATACTTATCTGACTAACGACTATTGGTATATTTTGTTTCATCGACTCGTTTATCGATCCTTATGGATTTACTTCATCTAGGTAGGTCAGACTATACCATAACTAAGTCCTTTAATGCTTCCTCATTACTCTTCATCTTAAGAATGGCAGTCTAATATCATCTCATACTTTGGAAATTTTATCCATCTATTGGTGATTCACCTCAATGTTTATCTACAATATACTAATGATAACTTGAAACATCTTACATAGCACATTGGAACTAGGGCTCACGTCTCATCGTGGAACATCTGATGTGATTTTCCTAATCCACCTAGGGGCGATACAATAATTCGATAACCACATTTCATAGCATTCCAACATGAATCATCGTATGGGGGTATTCTAATCCCGTACAATTCATGAAATACCTTTTCTTAAAATTATTACTCAATCAAAATTCTAAATGTCATCCTCCCATCTATCACCATTACACCCTTATTCTACTACTAGGGCAGCATTTTATCTCTTCTAATTGCTCATAGTCTTAGAATCCTCTGAGTTCATTCAGGATGTACCGAGCTTTCTATAAATTATGGAAACCATCAGCTCTCTTGTTTTGATGAGTTTAATCCCGAGGACTTACCTATTCTCATCACCGTCTCACTCACCTTTTATTATCCGTACTCATATCTACCTAAAACATGTCTTCTCTATGATACTTTAGCTTACGACCTACACACATCTATTTATACCACTCTGAACCTTCCTTTAACTTGCTAGCGCCATAGATTTCCTTTCGGCCATTCTCAATTGTCTTTAAATGAAAGCAGCTACTTTCTCTGGTCGTTCTGCCACTTGTTGCATGAATACTTGGCTTATCATATTGCCCATGAATACTAGAGGTTTTGTCAACTCATGTGATTTCAAACATCACCTTTGATCTTTTTTCTGTTCATTAGCCACGATAGGTGCCACTTTCTTATGGAGTGTATACAATATGGTAGTGAAACTGTTGTTACAAGACCATTTCTTCTTCAAGTTACGATGCTTAGGTTGAAGTCTTATTCCTTATTTCCTCAGCCAATCTTTCATTGTAGTACTTAGGGGAGACCTTCTTACTCTTGTAAAGCTGCAAGGTTATTACATCATATACCTGACAAAATTTTTGATGTTTTTGCTCGCCTATAATTATCCCTAGTTACTTACCCGCACGCCTATGTGCTCGCAGGGTTGCTTCTGAACTGAAATTTTTTATTGTCTTCTTAGTGGCACACTCTTTTATTTCTATAACACTTATATCGTACCTTTAACTACCCCAACCCCTATATTAATATTTCTCAAGGATTACGACCAGTCTGCGGTCCGCAGACCTATTTTGCGGTTGCATAATGCGCCGCAGAACTCCCACGTGACAAATATTAAAGTCGGATATGCGATCAAAGTGTGTCCCGTGAAATGTCGCATAATGAGCTGCAAAAATGACACCAAAAATGGCCCAAATGAATGCCTCACTCTGCGGCCATTCTGTGGTCCGCAGAGTGATTCTACAACCGCATAATGGGCCGCGGAAATGCCCTATTTTTGCCAACATTTTCCTTTAACTTCTCTATGCATTGATCTATCCCAGAAGTCCGAACCATCTTAGAATCCTGCTCTTCAGGAAAACTTTTACGTGGCCTTACAAGCCATTGGTCATTTTATTTGCTTTCTAGTTTAGTTTATTTCGGCACTTAGCTATAATATTTTCTCAAAACCATTCTAGTTTTTGGCTTAGCATAATAAGTGATAATTCTCTTACACGCCCAATCTCCTACATATTGTTCTCTGTGGGATTCGACCCTGACTGATAGTTAGGTAAATTATATTGCATGAGACCGTGTCCATTTACTTTTTAGTAGTGAATTTGGACGTCATCACCTCTCCCCGATGTCGTTCTTGCAAAATGCTTTGGAGTCACAACTTATCCATAGGATCTGAATTTTAAAGCATTCTTCCTTTACCATTCCATAGTTCCCTAAACCACTTAACTTTGAGTTAGTACTATATCCCACTATCTCCCCCTTTAGGGGAGTACTGACATTTAATGTTATGAATATTCACCTATAGATGTTTTACCTCTTCATCTTTGGCATCTTTTCACATCTTCACAGACTTTTACTCGCCTTGCGGTAGGTGTAACTGAATTTCTTACGCACGAAGGTGACACCTAGTGTAACTGGCACATTTAGTCCCTTAAGCTTAACTCTGCTCACAGTGCTTGCTTTAGGGAAGTGTCTTAAAGAATGACCTTTAAAAGTTATTCTTTTGTTGTCCATTTTATTATTGCCATAATGCTATCTCTAAAATTCTCATGCTACCGACTATTATCAAATCTTTCGATCCCTAATTAATGTTCAGTTTATCTCTTTTACTAGCCCATACTGATTTCAGTTACTCCTGGGTCTAACTTAGCCTCCTGGTAATCACGTTCGAGTCAGCAACTCATTTATCAAAATGAGGGTATGATGTTATAGCTTATACAGTTTCATTGTCTCAAGGTTTGTCACCTCTTGTCTTTTCCTTCACTTGACTATAGACTCTGTATTTTGTCATATTTTGATTTACCGTTATCACCCATTTATCACATCTTACTCATAATGCTTCATTTTCTCTCTTCTTATTCTCCGACTAATATTTCTGCCTATCACTTTATTCTAAAAACTTCAACAAAACATTCTTTCAATTTTAGCTCCCCTTGCTTCATATCACTGGCTCTTCGGAACGCCTAGCATTCTCTACCTTTTTTTACTAGAGACGAGAGACATACTAAGGTAAATATTTATCCCTTCTAGGATTTCACTGCCTATCTCCTGAAATTTTAGAACATTCTAGTATTCATATCTAACTGCACTATTCTAGAGTGTACCACCTGGTGTCTCACAAGGAGATGTATTACCACGTTTTCACTATTCTTCGAAAATGTTAGCTAATGATAACAATCCATCCACCCTTTTGGGATACTCTAACCCGAGCTGGATCCTGATATCCTATTCTTCTCTTAAACTATATATATTAGATCCCATAAGGCATAACTGAGATGGGTGTGACCAATTGTATATCTCTCTCTATTACTATTGAATGTAACTCAAAATGCTTATATTTCTCTGCCTGAATTGTAAAAACTGATAATATTCACTAACTGGGTACCTCGTCCCCGTCTTCACCTTGCTTCTTTTACTTGTTGAAACTTGTAACTTCCCTCTAGTTCTCTTGTTGCTTTTTAAACCATATGGGTTGATAGATATTCATGGCTCAGGTCTCCTTATCAATAATTGTACACATTTTAGTACACACATAATCCATTGAAGACCTTACATTTACTCATCATAAGCATGATGCAAAATTGAGTTCCTGTATCTCAACTCTTCCACGACCACATTCAATCTCTTATCATCTGTCTTTGTGGGTGTAGGTATCATTTTATTACAAATTAATATAGAATTTAGGAGTTTGAATTCTTACAACTGAGCTCTACTAGACGATCTAGAGTAAGAAGAAAGAGTCACAGTCCTAAATGACCCGTAGGCTCCTACTTATAAGTGTGGTGCACAACACACCCATAAAAAAGACTCTACGAGATACAACTTGTAGACTTCCTAGGACAGAACTGCTCTGATACCATTTTTATCACGACCCAAATCGGAGGGCCGCAACGGGCACTCAGTGTCTTACTCAACCGAGTACCAATGTGACTTATCTTTCTTATCACACCATCATGTGTAAATGGTCCATAAGAGCCATCATGAAATAACCAGAAAAAACATATACATGTCACATACGGGCCTATAGGATCGAAATGATCATTTTTATGCTCAAAACATAGGTCAAAAAGGCCATACATTCATCCATATACATGGCATATGTCTACAAGCCTTTAAGAGTACATAAATGTTATAAAAGGCTGGGACAGGTCCCCGCCATACAAATTAATACATTTCCAAATCATACTAATCAAATAGGTAACCTCAGAGCAAGTGGAGTGCGCCAACACCTTCACTGAGCATAGCCTACCCGGATGACTGTCAACCTATCTATCAGAACATGCGGGCATGAAACACAAAATCCCTAGGCAAAAGGGACGTCAGTACAAATAAAGTACCAAGTATGTGAGGAATGAAAGCAGTATTTAGAAGACATGAAAGAAACATGGAGTAAAGAACTCAACCTGTAAGTTTGAATGGCTTTATGAATCATGAAACATTTATAATGTCATGCATACGCATATAAATGTCCTATAATGCATAGGTATATGCGTACATAACATCATCAAACCTCTGAGGGCATCTCATCATATCATCTCGGCCTCTGTAGGCAAAATCATCAACACCTACCTGCTGATCAGGTGGTGTGTGTATATAATGCCGTAACCTTTTCCCATATCCCATATACATATAATATAAGCGTACATAACAAAATCTAGAAATGGATCAACATACATGTATAAGTGAATGCAATGCATAATAAAGTAAGTCAATAAGATCTTTATGAATGTCATAAGATCTATATGCCTTGGGTTAATATCATGAAATAAATTTTATCAACTTACGTATTTTCTGAGACCCATGAATAGATGATATAATAACAAGACACATGGAGGATCAAGAACATAGGCGCCTCTAGTACTTGTAAGAATATAGTCATTTGTGAAAGTTGCGTGTTTGCTCGTTTCGTTATATCATATGGATCATGCCAAAACGAAAGAACAGATAGCCATAACATACTTTAACTGTAAGGCCCCGTAAATTTTTCCAAGGAATTTGAAGTTTTGTGGTGCCGGGGTAGACTTATTTGTTTGAGGGAATGACTCCGCCTTTGAAGTTGAGGGAGATTTCACAAGAGTTCATTGGGAGAACGTGTCGAACCATGGGGGGTTTGGAAGAACTTGTTGCTAGGGGAAGTGTCCTTATTCCTATCAATGTCACCGCGCCACCGGATCATGTGGTGAGAGCACGTAAGAAATGAAAGACGGTTTTTTGTACTAATGAACCAAATTGTTTGATTCGTAAGAAGCGTCACTTAGGGAGATGTTGGATGACTCTTGAAATATGCTATGGTTTTGGGAAGAGGGGGAACAAGAAGAACAAATTCCCTAGGTTGGGTTCACCTAGCCCGATTTTCCTAATATGCGGGAGGGAACATTTGGCATCGTGTTGTGAGTATGATCACCAACGTGTTAAGGGTGGTAGATTTGGGCAATTCCAAAGGCCTGCACAGTGAGCTGATACAGGATTGTTAATCCCGTTACGGGGTCCCAGAGCAAGGATACGGGGAATTCTTAAGATGTATGGAAAAAGGGTAAATATTATGTCGGTGGGGCAAGTTAGTTTAGTGGACCTCATCCCCGTTGCGTGAATTGTATGAGATGTCATTCGGGGGTATGTCACTATGGTACTAATGTATGTTATAGATGTGGAGTCAGGGAGCATCAGTTAAGGCACTGCCCCGTCAATATAAAGTTACCAAGTAAGTCACTCCTTAGCACATCATTCTGAACACCACATACTCTTCCTTAATATATATGTACATCTATATTGGGAGCCTCCATAGATATGGTCTTAACAATAATATGAATCACAAAACAATGCATGTATCCACTCTTTGAACGAGACACATTATTTGTGAAGCCACTTCATATCCCTTATCTTACTTACAACCTCTTGAGAAATTGATTTCTATAATGATTTCTTTGAATTGAATCACAAACCTAGGTTAATACTTCCCACTTGCTTCCCAAAATTCTCAATAAACTACTATACCTGATGAATTTCTTATAGAACCTTCTGATTCAAATGGACAACATCTGCTCATTTGTACTTATGCATACACCATCACAGTGTTTACGTACGTGGTATCAAATCAAATGTAAGACAACCTAGTGTTGAGATCTTTCTTGAGCCTCTACCTCCCTCTCATGTGTATGTGGCTCGTAGGATTTAGGCTTTCACTTACACCCTTTGTGAGCATTATCATAAACCTCTATTACTATTTAGAAACATAAGAGCATACTCCAGCACCTATCATATGCATACATGTCAATCGAAATGGTCATTTTTGCATGAAGTCTCTCTGAAATTTGAGATACTCACACCTACGTCATAGGAAGGTCTTGTGTTGCCAATCTTAGTATAACTTTTGTGTCCATTTAAGACATTTCACACTAAGTAGCTCACTTTGTTCCTATTATTGTGGTTGCCCGTGACATGGCCTTGTATTGCAGTTTGGGAGTTAATATAGCAGAAACAATCCAACTCTTAACAAATGTTCATTTTCTCTTTATACTTCCACAACATGTATTGACCGTGTTTCTTAGTTAGTAAATTCATTGTGCTAGTTTCCCGACACTTGTTCGATAACCACGAGAGATCGCGTTCTTCTATGTGTCACTATAACACTTCCTTTCTCATAAGGACCCTTAATAAGCTTTTACATATATCTCATGTCTAAAACGACCCACTGCTTTTACATCTTAGGGTCACGTACATGGTTCCCACATTACCAATGTGTACTAGTTAACTCTATGCCTCATTTGTTGAATCAATGATGTCATCACGATGATTAACCATGTTAGCACATCCACATTTATAACTCTTAGAATGTAACCTCCTTAAATACCCTTCTCAGTACATTTATGGATACTTGAATAATTCCAGCCCAATCTCGAACCTCGTTGTTCCTATTTGTAGTAAATCTATCTGAGTTGTGGGTTCAAACATGTCAAAGAAGAAACATCGTCCATGATCAAACTTGTTGGGTAGGAACTCTATACTCATATTCATTCTATCCCATCATAGTATAATGGTTGAAGGTCGCCAAAGGTTTAAATTTGGGTTTTGACATAGAAATAGAGTTGAATAGAGTGAACGAGTTATGGAATCTTGAAAGAAATAGTCCAAGCTACGAGTATGATGCGTACCCCATGGTTGTTCTCCATGCACCCAGTGCTTCATGTGTCTACTGCTGAAAGTGTCATCGAGAGTCGTTTGTCTATCATTCCGGTGGAAGTTATGGAAGGTGAAGTTAACGGGTAATTCACTTATGAGAGGCACCTAATTGTCATCCTTGTTAGATAAGTTCGGAAGTTGAGATCGCCTCCCTTAAAGTTCTATGGCTAAATCTGTGAGTCGAAGAGGTCGCCATGAAGGCCGAGTGTGTTGTGGAAAGATAATATCCTCACTTGTTTGTAGAGCCAAGTGGTTGTGGTTCAAAAGGGTACTTTCTATGTGTTATGATTTAAATGTGTCCAGTTCATGTCAAGATACAACTTCTGTTAATGTAATGCCAGTGATGTCGAGCTCAGTGTTATTAATATATATATATATATATATATATATATATATATATATATATATATATATATATATATATATATATATATATTGTGATGCTTTGCTGAGTTGTGGATATGTTGTTAGGGTGGTTTTCAGTGATTCTCTAGTAGGTGGATAAGCCTATTTACAAAGGAGACTCTGCCAAAATTTTCGGAAAATTTGGGAGTTTGTCAAAATGGGGGCTTATGATGTGTGAAAGGAGAAATGAACTATGTTGAGTGTTCTGGGCGGAATCTACTCCTCATCGAGGATGAATGATCCTAATCAAGGGAGGATGTAAGGTCCCGTAAAATTTCTCCAAGGAATATGAAGTTTTGTGGTACTGGGGTAGACTAATGTGTAACCTTTTGGGTTGAAGAATGCACTGAGGAGTTGATGGAAATTTATGGCAGAAGAAGGAAATTTTGCGGTCTGTTTCGCTACTGCAAAACTGTTTTGTGTGTCGAGTAATCATCCGCAGAGTTGAGCAGGGAGTTTGTTCAAGTTTGAAAGTCGTTTTGTAGTCCATTATGCGATCACATAGTTGTTTCGCGGACCGCATTTTATGTCGCAGATTTGTCATGAAGAATTTTGTTGGGTCATTTTGTGACCCATTCTACGGCCGCATAAGTGGTCTGCGGTCCGCAAAACTATGGCACACCGATCCAGTGTAGCCCAGTTTTTGGGCATCATTTTTGCAGTCAAATGTGTGGACCACATATCTGTTCTGGGGTCCATTCTGCGACCATAGACCTAAGTTCGGAGGGTCTATTTTCCCTATTTTATAACCTAATCCCACTTTGATAAATAGCCTTTGGGGATTATTTTGGCACGTTTATCTGATGAGTTTAGAGAGAGGAAAGAACATTTTAGAGAGAGAAGAAGGAAACCTAACGTTCTAATCACATGTTTTGCACCAATCTTCAAGAATCAAGAAAATCCAATCACTAGATTATCATCTATCTGGGTAAGTCCTACTCCTAAGCTTTCATGCAAGAGGTTATGAATTATATATATGGTGGGGTTGGAAATAAGCCATGCGTGTGACAATAGGTTGTAGTATGTGGGGTTAATAAACCATTTTGGGTAGTTCTTGTTGAAATTTGTTGAGGAGGGAAGGGATTACCATTATAGAGCTTTAGAGTCTATTTAGCATGCTAGGTGATTGACAAAATTCCTAAGAGAGTTACACCATGTGAATCCTTCTAATTATTATCAAACTTTCTCTATCTTCCTATAGATTGTTTGTAACGACCCAGCCGGTCGTTCCGTGAGATTAGCCCCGTTTCCCCTGTTTATGCTTTATTATGCGTTGTTTAGCCTAATTATGATGTGTTGGGTCGGTTGGTTCGGGTTCGGGATGGTCGTGGTAAGAATTGAGACACTTAGTCTCATAAACTGGCTTAATATTTGGAAAAGTCAACTGGGAGTTGACTTATTTTGTAAACAACCTCGGAATATAGATTTTATGGCTCTGATAGCTTTGTTAGGTGATTTGGGTCTTAGGAGTGTGTTCGGAATGTAGTTTTAATGTCCGGTGTAGAATTATGCTTGAATTGGCGTAGTTTTTGGCCATTTCCGGTCGGCAGTGGAAAATATGTTATCGGGGTCGAAATGGAATTCTGGAAGTTGGAGCAGGTTCGTAGTGTCATATTGGACGTGTGTGCAAATCTTCAGGTCATTCAGACATGTTTTGGTTGGTTTCGTGATCATTGGCAAAATTTAGAAATCTCAAAGTTCATAAGCTTGAATCCGATGTGATCTTGGTGTTTTAGCGTTATTTTGGGTGTTTCGAAGGCTCGACTAAGTTTGAATAAGGTTATGGGACTTGTTTGTATTTTTTGTTGGAGCCCCGAGGGGGCTTGGGTTGATTTCGGATAGCCATGGGGGGATTTTAAGTTGGAAAATAGCAGCTGATGCTGCAGTTAATGCACCTGCGGATAGGGTACCGCAGGTTCGGGCCCGCAGAAGTGGACGGCTCATCGCGGATGCGGTTTTTGGCGGGTTGGAGGAGTTCCGCAGGTGCGAGATTTTTACCGCACATGTGAAGCCGCAGATGCGGAAGTTTGATCGCAGGTGCGGAGACTGGGCCTCTAAGAATTTTCCGTAGGTACGCACCTGGGACCGCAGGTGCGAGTCCGCAGGTGCGCGTAAGTGGCCGCAGGTGCGAAACCACTGGGTAGTTAGTATAAATTCCAGCCTTAGGAAATAGTTGGCACTTTCATCATATTTTGCATGCGGGATGAGGCTTTTGGGAGCAAATTGCAGAGGGATTTCGAGGGTCTTATGTGGAGGTAAGTTTCTTGGACTATAAACTCGATTTTATGTTGTTACTTGATGGATTAGGCTTGGAATTAGTGGAATTTAATGGCATAAATTGGGGGTTTAGGGGTTGGAAAATTGAGACTTATAATTAAAGAATTTAGGGGTCAATTGTGGTCGGATTTTGATGCATTTTATATGTGTAGACTCGAGAAAGGATAAGGATTATTGTGATGAAATTTTTATAGAATTCCGAGACGTGGGCCCGAGGGCCGGGTTTGGCCAATTTCGGGAAATTTGATTAAAATTGATAGTTTTCGAGTATGCTTTGCTCCTTTAGCGTATATTGATGATATTAATCTAGTTTGGTTAGATTCGGAGCAGTCGGGAGCCGGTTCGAGAGGCAAAGCATCGCGAATTAGTATTTGGGTCGGTTTGAGGTAAGTAATGATTGTAAATCTTGTCCTGAGGGTATGAAACCCCAGACTTCGTATTTTCTCACTATTTTTGGAGTGGCGCACGTGCCGGATGACGAGTGTGTGACGTGCACTGATATTTTTGGATTTGGAATTGGTCCTTTCCGCGACGACTATTAAGTTGCGTATTTACTTTAAATCATATGTTAAATCGTGTTTTAAAACTATTGCTATATTTGGGCCATAAGCCATGTTTGGGGCCGTGACATTATTATTGATAGAGGTGTTGGGACGCTACAGTAACTTAAAGAAAGCTCAAACAAGATTTGTTGGCTAAACACCTCTTTGAGAATTGGACCCCCACAATGGCCTTGTTAGTCCCGGGTTGCTCATTATAAATTGATTATCTCGAATAAGCCTTGCGTTAAATGATATATGCGTTCTATTTGTATTCCAAACGTTCTTCTATTCTTAGTTACTATTTGAGAAGGTGATTAAGCATGGGCCATGTGTTAGTATGTTATAATTTGGAAATGTGATCCTCATGAACACTAATATGTCGAATTGTGCAAGAAATCACATGTGCCTAAGACCCTTAATTTGGTTAGTTGCTTAAATGTGTATTTAAAGTCTAGAATAGAAATGCCTTATTGTTGATAATATATAAGGATGCTTGAAAGTAAAATAAGTGGGTTGGAGATATAAAGTGCGGCCAACGTGCTAAGGATGGAAGTTATACTTGTGGTCAATGGTGCCGAGGAAATGAATTGATGTGTGAAAGGTTATATTATAGGCCTTGACTCAACTGTTCCTAATTGAATTTGAAAGTAGATTTGCCTAAAAGCTTATGTATCAAGTTATTCCCAAATGTGGTTGTTTTAATTAATGCTATGCTTTGCAAGTACTTCCAGTTTTTTTGAACACTTATGTCTTCATGAGTTCAAATTGTGTATTTCCCTTTTTTGGGGAAAAGTATCTCGAGAGTAATAATGTGTTACACATTCATGATTTTAAATTGTGCTTCGATTGGCGATTATTTTACCCCATTTCTTGGAAAGAAATTCATTGTGTTTAAAGTCTTCACTGCTAATGAACCTAAAGTTGTGATTCTTGGAAATCTATTTGTTTATATTTAAAATAGTGATCCATGAAAGTAAAGAAATGAAAATGTGAAATATGAAACACTACCAACGTTCCTAGAGGAATAATACAATTGTGATCACTTGTGCAAGTGAAAGTAAAGAGATGTGAAAGAAGTGTTAAATGTGATGATTGAAGAAAACAATGATGTCTCGAATGAGACGATTTAACTGATTGGGTCGTGATCGGATGCCGTGCCGCACACATGATGGTGATTGTGCTGGAAATTTTTAATTGAAATTTTGATTATGGTAGATGTCTCGGATGAGATGGCCTAGACGATCGGGTCATGATCAGACTCTGTGCTAAAAGTACGGTGGTATTGGTATTGTTAACATTTTTATTGTGAACGATGGTATATTGGTGCTAAAGATCTCCCAACCAAAAATAATATTATCTTCATATTTTGGAAATTAATAAGTTTTAACTTAGAAATTGGATGTCGTTGATTGTTGATTATTGTTTCCATGGTTTCCCTTTTTTGTTGGCATTCTATTTTGAAAGAATATAGTAAGCTTTACGTACTAGAACTATTCCATATGTACTAACGTCATTTTTGCCGAGGGCGCTGCATTTTCCATGGATGCATGTGGTTCATCAGCGGGCAGCTTTGGTCCTCATTAGTAGTAACTCTCTATCTAGCAGGTTTTGGTGAGCCCAACTCTATTCAGCCTTTATGTCATCCTACGTTGCATTTTGTACTACAAGGTATAGCCGGGCCTTGTCACCGGCACTTCCATTCTTCACTTTTGTTGTACTTAGAGGCTCCGTAGACAGGTTGTGATGTTTGATGTAGGAATTGAACTAGAAATTTTGGTAATTGGCAAACAAATTTTTTTTATATCTATAAATTTGTAATATTTTTGAAATTATGAATGAAGTTGCTAATGGATATGAAATAAGAGTTGTTAATGAAATCTTTTCAATGTTTGATTAATGGAGTTCATCTCCTCTTTATTCATGGATGATTTTGGGTAGAAGAAAATCTAACATGCTTTCTTGGCTGGTTTCACTCGATTGAGCGCCGATCACACTCCCTGATTTTGGGGCGTGATATTAACTCCATTGAGTCATTAATACGTCCCACGCAATTATTCAAAAAACTCAACTCAATCTACCAAAGCATAAGGAGATTCAAAATCACTGTTGAGTAAAGGCTAAGTCTGTAACTTAAACTAGTAGCTCGTTTATGTAAATTTGGGCAGCATCTACCCTGTAACAAGGGCCTCCTCCAATACCATATACCAACAAAAACAAACAGAGAAATCCAGCATGGTAATGGAACTCATCAAGCTCATGCAACTTTGTGACTCTGTTTGTACCCGCAACCTCCATATCGAGATTCAGTTGCCTCAATGCCCACAAGTCTCTAAGTTCCAAACCTACGGGTAAGTGACACACCTTCGCAAACACCAATTTATATGGAGACATGCCAATTGGAGTTTTGGTAGGGGTACGATAGGCCCATAGTGCATCATATAACTTTCTTGACTAATCCGTTCTTGTAGCATTCACGGTATTTGTCAAAACAATCTTTATCTCTCTATTCGAACCTCTACTTGTACACTCGTCTGTGGGTGATATGGGGTGGGAACCTTGTGGAGAACACCATATTTTTCTAACAACTTTGCAAAGGCTCGGTTGCAGAAGTGAGTGCCTCCATCACTGATTATTTCCCTTGGAGTGCCAAACCGGGTGAATATATTCTTTCTAAAAAAACCAGTGACCCCCGCTGCGTCATTTGTAGGGAGTGAAACAACATCTTCCCATTTTTACACATAGCCCACATCTACGGGTATGTACTTGTTACCATATGAGCTGATAAAATGCCCGATGAAATCGATTCCCCATACATCAAACACTTCCACCTCCTTAATTGGGTTCATGGGCATCTCATGAAGGCAGGAAATATTCCCGGTCTGTTGGAATTCATAACAACCCTTCACCCAAAAGTGTGCATATTTGAATTATATCGGTAAGTAGAATCCTGACTCCAACACTTTCGTAGTTATCCTTCCTCCCCCGAAATGGCCACCATTTAGGGATGTGTGACAAGCCTGCAAAATAGAAGATTTGTCTATCTCGGGGATACATCTCTATATCATGTTATCAATGCAAATCCTAAATAGATAAGGCCCATCCCAAAAGTACATGCGTCAACCACGTAAGAACTTTTTCTCTTGTACAGAGGAAAGGTCATAGGGGACAATACCGCTTGCTATGTAGTTTGCAATGTCTTCATACCATAGTACTACCTCAAGGCTTGTGGCCAATAATTGTTCTTCCAGGAAAATCTCCACAATATCTTCAACCTCAAACTTCTTCTCTACTCCTTCCAACCTAGACAAGTGATCGGCCTCTTGGTTTTCCGATCCTTTTCGATCATAAATTTCCAAGTCAAATTCTTGGAGCAGTAGCACCCATCGAATCATGCAGGGATTTGAATCCTTCTTCTCAATTAGGTACCTGAGAGCAGCATGATCTATATAAACAATTATCTTCGGGCTTATCAGGTATGACCTGAATTTGTCAAATGCGAACACTTAGTGGCAAATTAGCCATCAAAGGAAAAAAATATTGTAGTGGCGATTGTAACAAAATAGAAATTGTGGAAACCAATATCACAACAAAATATCATGCATTAGTGGCGACTAGAGTTGCTTCTAAAAGAACATAATATTCTGTGGCAACAACAGTTGCCACTAAAAATTGTTTTTAGTGCCGACCTGCCCAAAAATCATTTTGGTTGAACTTATTTGTAGTGTATTAATTTATTATTTATGGCGACAGAAGACGTTACTAATGTGAATATTTTGTGGCCACTGCCAGTAGTCATCACAAATTACATTTAGTAACGATTGTACTTGTAGCAACCCAAATGTTACTACTACACATCTTTAGTGGAAACTTTCGTAGAATATGTGGCGACTTCAGTCACCACTGAAAGTTAGATTTCTTGTAGTGACTCAATGTCCTACTTGCATAGTAGATTGGATGTATGGCTTTATCTTTTCGCCGCCCATCAACTTCTCCCACAACATAGTCGCTTGCATAACACATCAGTTCAAAAGGTCGCTCCTAGTCAGGTGACACTATGATTGGTGTAGTAACCATCCTCTTCTTCAACTTCTCAAAAGCTACCCTACAGTCATCAGAAATTATAAATGGGTGATCTTTTTCAAGCAATTTACACAAAATGCTAGCAATATGTCACGCCCCAAACCTAGGGAGGCCTGGCTAGCACCCGGTGCCGTACTGGACAGAGCAAACCACTCTGTAACTCATTTTTTTTGTAACTATCATGGGCCAACATAGCCACAACTCGTAATGTATAACTGTAAGTGGGCAAACACTGTATCAATGAACCATCATATTTAAAACATAAATACATACGGGCCGTCAAAGCCTCTGACATACTGTTCAAAATGAACCTCTGTCTACAAAGCCTCTAAGATTATTTGACATGAAATAGGACAGGGTACTGGCCTACCCGTAAGTCTTTTAGCAAAACATTAACCGATGACTCATAGACTTGGCTGCACTCCAAATGAGGTGGAGTGTTACCGATCCTTTACTAAACTCCAATCCGGTCTACTATGAGGGCTCGTCAAACTGATTATCTATACCTGCAGGCATGAATACAGCGTCCCCAACAAAATGAC
Source organism: Nicotiana knightiana (assembly GCA_005239525.1). Taxonomy (NCBI): domain Eukaryota; kingdom Viridiplantae; phylum Streptophyta; class Magnoliopsida; order Solanales; family Solanaceae; genus Nicotiana; species Nicotiana knightiana. The sequence continues at coordinate 260,001 of ML368625.1, read as the reverse complement.
GTCAGTACGAATAATGTACTAAGTATGTAAGGCAATATACCAAAAGCTGAACTGAAATGATAATATAACATTTGAAAACCACTGGAAGTCAAAGATAATCTGAAGATATGCTTACCTACCGATACTGATTCAACTCTCTCAATATAATAAGTAAAATAGTTGTCCGGCCCTATAAGTCTCGGTATATATATAACTGCTCTGCCGTAGTAGGCTCGCTCATAGGCGCTCGCCCATACTAGGCTCGGCATATAAATTACCATCTGATAAGAGGTTTCCTAATAGGGGCCTGCCCATCAATTATAGCTTGAAGGTAATGAAAATAATGTAATACTGTATATATAGACTCTATGCTCTCTTGACTGGAAAAAGGAAATACTCAAATGAATATGAAGTCTCGATAAAGATAATATTGTAACTTATAAAACTAGAAAAATATATGTAAATTTCGGGATATGGATTTTTCTTTATGCTTCATTATCAAACTCATTTAGTTACGATATCATGCGAAAATGAAAGAAGGGCTTAGCCTTAACATACCTCAAGGAAGGAACTAAGTTTTGCAGAGCCAAATCATTAAATAAATATCCTCTAAAGTTTAAGCTTCCAGATGAGTTATAGGAGTGTCATTTATCACAAGAGGTGTAGTAGACAAAGGTCCATGCTACTACTTTCATATAATAGTTTGTCATTTTAATGAATGGCAGGGACACAAGTTCATCTTGTTGGACGAGAACATGGAACTGACGAACAGATTCAAATAGATTCACTAACTCCAGCAATTTCATGGACTCACATGACAACAACTGGACTGAAAACTTCAACATTACTATTAATATTAATAAAGCATAACATAGTATTTGGGGCACTAAAAAGAAACTATATGTTGAACATATCAATCTCACAGTAAAATTCAGGAGTTGAAGAGTCTCGTTAGGTAAATGTCCTCTATTATAAAGTGATTCATCTATTATACATTTATGTTATCTACCTACAAAAGTTTATGTGTCATGAGATAGTGACCCCTCCATCTCAAATTGAATATCCCACCATTGATCGGCATGAATCACAAATTTTACAGTCACGACCCCAAATCCTTAGCCGGCCGTGATGGCGCCTAACATGGAACTAGGCTAACCATCAATCACATACTGACATAATATTTTCATAATTTTCAAAACAGTTCCGATATATCACAAAATTCTTTCGCTTAAGCAATTCGCAACAACAAAATGAATAAAACAGTTGATACACTACCCCAAAATATGGAGTCAACTGTCATGAGCATCGACGAGTAGTACAAAATAACACTACTGTCATAATACATCAAGACTCGGAACGAGGAAATAATTACAAAAAAAGAAATGGGAAAAGAGATGTTGTGGACGTTGAACAGCTACCTCGAAGTCCCAACTCCGGCTCCGCAAGAGGGAAAAAACTAGCGTTCAGTACCAGCACATGTATCTGCACACAGGGGTGCGGGGAGTAATGTGAGTACGCCAACTCAGTAGTAATGAAAATAAATCAAGTCTAAGCAGTAAGAAACACATAGGATCAAATCATCAATTCACAATAAGCACAACCTTTATTTCCAACAGTGTATACATTAAATCAACATCCTTTAAAAGCCAACTTCAGTAAAAAAATCCTTTGAAAAGTGTGATTTCCAACAATTTTAGAAAAATACCCAAAGAGTTTAGTGTAAAATGAAATAAATCATAAATAGCCCCTCAGGGCAAAACATGTATCATAAATGGCCCCTCGGGAAAATCATCACTCAAAATCAGTCGCTCAGAATACCTCACAATCACTTAGTATCAGCCCCTCGGGCAACCTTACTGTCACTCATGCCTCCCAATCACTCGTCACTCAGAACTCGACATCGGCACTCGAACTCAGTAGGTACCTGCGCTCACTGAGGGTGTGTACAAACTCTGGAGGGGCTCCTTCAGCCCAAGCACTAATATCAAGCCACCTCGTGGCATATCATATCCTCACAATCAGACCCTCGGCCTAACTCAGTCAGAAACTCTCAAAAAGCCCCTCGGGCTATCAGTAAAATGGGGTACTCGACCCAAAAACATAATTTTATATCTCAAAATAGTGTAAATAAGGTTGAGTTTCGAAACAAGTTAAACATAATATGACTGAGTGTAAATCATAAGTCCACACAGTGAGGAAATAGCAGTAAAAGCCCCCAAGGGGTATAAACAAGTCGGCATCAGGCCCCAAACATAGCTTACAGCCCAACTATAGCAATAGTCTTAAAACACGATTTAACATAGGATTTAAAAGTAAATACGCAACTCAATAGTTGCCACAGAAAGCACCAAGTCCGAATCCCAAAATCAGTGCACACCACACGCTCATCATCCGGCATGTGCGCCACTCCCAAAATAGTGAGAAAATACGAAGTCTGGGGTTTCATACCCTCATGACAAGATTTACAGTCATTACTTACCTCAAACCAACCCAAATACTAAACCACGATGCTCTTGCCTCTCGCATCAGCTCCCGATTGCTCCGAATCTAACCAAAACCAGATTAATATCATCAATACACGCTAAAGGAACAAGGCCTACTCGAAAATTATCAAAATGAGGCACAATTCCCGAAATTGGCCAAAACCTGCCCTAGGGCCGACGTCTCAGAATTCTATAAAAATTGCATCACAAGAATCCTTATCCTTTACCGAGTCTATACATATAAAATGCATCAAAATCCGACCACAATTTATCCCTAAATTCCTTAATTATAAATCTCAATTTCCCAAGCCCTAAACCCCTAATTTATGCCATTAAATTCCACTAATTCCAAGCCTAATCCGTCAAATATCAACATAGAATCGAGTTTTTAGTCCAAGAAACTTACATCTACAGGCCCTCAAAATCCTTCTTAAATTTGCTCCTAAAATGCCTCATCCCACATGCAAATTTGATGAAAGTTCCAAAAATTCACGAAGGCAGTTATTTACACTTCCTGCCCAGTGAAACCGTATCTGCGGTCTTTTCTCCGCACTTGCGGTCCCAGGTGCGCACCTGCGGAAGATACCTTAAAGACCAAATCTCACACATGCAGTTAATCACCCGCACCTGCAGCTTCGCAGGTGCGGTCCAAGTCTCGCACCTGCGAATTTCTCCAGCCCGACCCAATTCCGTACCTGCGCTCCACTTGCCGCATTTGCGGACTCGCAGGTGCGGCCAAAACCTCCGCTTCTGCGGTTCCTCCCCAGCTCCCCCAATCTCGCACCTGCGCATGCTGGCCCGCACCTGCGGCTACCCTTCAACAGGTGCGGACACACTAGAAGCCTGGCACCAGTAGCTCCTTCAGCTGCATTTTTTTCTAACTTAAATCCTTCCGATGACTCTCTGAAATCATCCCGAGCCCCTCGGGACCCCAACCAAAAACACAAACAAGTCCCATAACCTTATTCAAACTTAGTCGAGCCTTTGAAACAGCCAAAACAATGCTAAAACACCAAGATCACATCAGATTCAAGCCTATGAACTTTAGGATTTCTAAATTTCACCAATGATGCCGAAACCAACCAAAACACGTCCGAATGACCTAAAAATTTGCACACACGTCCAAAATGACACTACGAACCTGCTCCATCCTCCAGAATTCCATTCCGACCCCGATAGCTAATTTTCCACTGCCGATCGGAAATCGCCAAAAACTCAATTTTGCCAATTCAAGCCTAATTCTACCCCATACATCAAAACCACATTCTGAACACACTCCTAAGTCCCAAATCACCTAACTAATCTATCCGAACCATAAAATCTACATTCCGAGGTCGTTTACCAATAAGTCAACTCCCAATTGACTTTTCTAACTATTAAGCTAGTTTAAGAGACTAAGTGTCTCAATTCTTACCACGACCACGACCACCCCCGAACCCGAACCAACCAACCCAACACATAATAATTAGTCTAAAAAACACACAATAAAGCGAAAACAGGGGAAGCAGGGCTGATCTCACGGCCGGCCGGGTTGTTACATCCTCCCCCTCTTAAATAAACGTTTATCCTCAAACGGGTCTAGAAACATACCTGGAGTCTCAAATAAGTGAGAATATATGCTCCGTATTTCCCGCTCGGTCTCCCAGGTGGAATCCTCCACCGACTGTCCTCTCCACTGAAGCTATATCCTTAGACCTCAACTTTCGGACTTGACGACCCAAAATAGCCACTGGCTCTACCTCATTAGACATATCACCCTCGAGCTGAACCGTGATGAAGTCCAAAACATGAGATGGAACACCAATATACTTCTGGATTATCGAAACATGGAACACTGGATGACTGCTCGATAAGCTAGGTGGCAAGGCAAGTCTGTAAGCCACCTCACCAATCCTCTGCAGCACCTCAAATGGCCCAATGAATGGGGACTCAGTTTTCCCCTATTCCCGAACCTTATAACACCCTTCATGGGTGACACCTTCAACAACACCTTCTCCCCAACCATGAAGGACACATCTCGGACCTTCCGGTTCGCATAACTCTTCTGCCTAGACTACGTCGTGCGAAGCCGCTCCTGAATCAACTTCACCTTACCCAACGCATCCTGAACCAAGTATGTGCCCAATAGCCTAGCCTCGCCCGGCTCAAACCAACCGACCGGAGATCTATACCTCCTACCATATAATGACTCATACGGAGCCATCTGGATACTCGACTGATAACTATTATTATATGCAAACTCCACGACTTGCAAAAACTGGTCCCGTGAACCCCCGAAATCAATGACACGCACATGTAACATGTCCTCCAGAATCTGAATAGTGCACTCCGACTGCCCATCGATCTGAGGATGAAACGCTGTGCTCAACTCAACTTGAGTACCTAGCTCCCTCTGCACAGCCCTCCAAAACTGAGATGTGAATTGGGTACCTCTGTCGGAAATGATAGAAACTAGAACCCCTTGTAATCGAACAACCTCCCTGATATAAATGTCAGCTAACCGCTTCGAAGAATGGGTAGTACCAATAGGAATGAAGTGCGCGTACTTGGTCAGCCGATCCATAATAACCCATAGAGCATCAAACCTCCTCGAAGCCCGTGGGAGCCCAACTACAAAGTCCATGGTGATCCGCTCCCACTTCCACTCCGGAATATATAATTTCTGAAGCAATCCACCCGGTCTCTGGTGCTCATACTTGATCTGCTGACAGTTGAGACACCGAGCCACGAACTCAACAATATCCCTCTTCATCCGCCTCCACCAATAATGTTGTCTTAGATCCTGATACATCTTCGCGGTACCCGGATGGATGGAATACCGCAAACTATGGGCCTCTGTTAGAATCAACTCTCAGAGCCCATCCACATTGGGCACGCAAATCCGGCCCTGCATTCTCATGACCCCATCATCACCAATAACCACATCCCTGGAATCACCTCGACGGACCCTGTCCCGAAGAACGAGCAAGTGTGGATCATCATACTGACGTGCTCTAATCTGATCATAAAGAGAAGACCTGGAGGCTACATAAGCCAATAATTGTGGGGGCTCTGATAGATCCAATCTCACCAGCTGACCCGCTAAAGCCTGAACATCAAGTGCTAAAGGTCTCTCTGCCGCTGAAAGGTAGGCTAGACTCCCCGAACTCTCTGCTCTGCGAATCAGGGCATCGGCCACTACATTGGCCTTCCCCCGATGATATAGAATAATGAGGTCATAATCCTTGAGAAGATCCAACTATCTCCTCTGACGCAAATTCAGATCCTTCTGCTTAAGCAGATGCTGCAAACTACGGTGATCAATGAAAATCTCACAATGCACTCCACACAAATAATGACGCCAAATCTTCAAGGCGTGGACAATGGCTGCTAGCTCAAGATCATGCACTGGATAGTTCTTGTCGTGCACCTTCAACTGTCTGGACGTATAGGCAATCACCCTACCGTCCTGCATTAAAGCCGCTCCAAGGCCAACTCTCGAGGCATCACAGTAAACTGTATAATAACCTAAACCCGTAAGCAAAACCAACACCGGAGCTGTAATCAAAGCTGACTTGAGCTTCTGAAAGCTCTCCTCACACTCCTCCGTCCACCTGAACTGAGCACCCTTCTAGGTTAGTCTGGTCATAGGTGCTGCAATAGATGAGAATCCCTATAACAAACGGCGATACTACCCTGCCAAATCAAGGAAACTGCGAATCTCGGTAGTTGATGCCGGTCTAGGCCAGCTCTGCACCGCCTCTATCTTCTTCGGTCAACCTGAATACCCTTGCTGGACACCACGTGCCCCAAGATAGCTACTGAATCAAGCCAAAACTCACATTTCAAAAAATTTTCATACAACATCTTCTCCCTCAGAGTCTGAAGCACAGTCCTCAGATGCTGCTCATGATCCTCCTAAGATCGGGAAAATACCAAGATATCGTTAATAAACACGATGACAAAGGAGTCAAGATAAGGCCGAAATACACTGTGCATCAAGTGCATAAAGTCCGCTGGGGTATTGGTCAGCCCGAATGACATTAGCAGAAACTCATAATGACCATATCAAGTCCTGAAGGCAGTCTTTGGGATGTCGGGCCCCCGAATCTTCAACTGATGATAGCCAGAACGTAAGTCAATCTTGGAAAATACCCTGGCACCCTGCAACTGATCAAACGAGTCATCTATACGATGCAATGGATACCGGTTCTTCATTTTAACCTTGTTCAACTACCGATAATCAATACACATACGCATATAACAATCCTTCTTTTTCACAAACAACACCGGTGCACCCCAAGGTGACATACTAGGCCGGATGGACCCCTTATCTAGGAGTTCCTGAAGCTGCTCCTTTAATTCCTTCAACTCCGCTGCTGCCATATGATAAGGTGGAATAAAAATAGGCTGAGTTCCAGGCACCAGGTCAATACCAAAATCAATGTCCCTGTCAGGTGGCATGTCTGGCAGGTCTGCAAGAAACATGTTCGAAAAATCACGGACCAAAGGAACCGAATCAATAATAGGATCTCACCACTGACATCCCTCACAAAAGCCAAATACGATAAACAACCCTTTTCAACCATATGCTGAGCCTTCAGGTAGGAAATCACCCTTCTAGGCACATACTCAGAAGAACCTCTCCACTCAACCCTTGGAAATCCTGGCATAGCTAAGGTCACGGTCTTAGCGTGACAATCAAGAGCAACATGAAACGGAGATAGCTAATCCATGCTCAATATCACATCAAAATCAACCAAGTTGAGTAACAACAGGTCCACTTGGGTCTCCAGACCCCAAATAGATATCACACATGACCAATGTACACGGTCCACAACAATAGTATCGCCCACCGGAGTCGACACATGAACCGATGTGACTAGAGACTTACGGGGCATATCCAGAAAATGGGAAAAGTATGAAGAAACAAAGGAATACATAGAACCAGATCAAATAAAGCCAAAGCATCTCGGTGACAGACTGAGACAATACCTGTGATCACTGCATCGGAGGCCATAGCATCTGTCCTAGCTAGAAGTTCATAGATACGAGCCTAGCCTCCACCTGCGCGACCTCCCCGTCTAGGGCGGCCCCTGGCGGTCTGACCCCCATCCCTAGCTGTCATGGCGGGTGGTGAAGTAACTGGAGCTGAAGTTGACGGTTGGCCCCTCTGCTGAGAAGAACCACCAGAACGACGGGGACAGTGTCTCCACATGTGTCTAAACTCTCCGCACTCAAAACAACTCCCTGAAGCTGGAGACGGAGACTGAAAGAAACCCCTGGCACCAGAATGGCCAGTAGAAGAATCATGAATAGGGGAATCCTGAACTGGTGGTGCTCGAACTGCGCTCTGGGTTGGAAGGGCACTGAATGAAGAAAGGCCCCGTTGAGAACTATAGGGACCACGCCCCGAAGATGCACCACTATAGGCTGAGTGGATTGGCTGAGGAGGCCTGAATGAACGGCCTCTACTATGCTGAAACTACCCTCTGGAAAGAGCACCACTTGAACTACCTGATCGACGAGGCCTCTTGGCCTCCCTCTCCTCCCGCTCCTGCCGGCAAACCGACTCAATATCTCGAGCAATATCAACAACCTGCTCGAATGTAGCACCTGATACCCTATCCCTAGTCATCAAAAGGCGGAGCTGATAAGTGAGGCCATCCTTGAACCTTCTAATCCTCTCCCTATCAGTAGGGACCAATTCGGTGGCATGACGAGCCAACTGTGAAAACCGCATCTCATATTGCATCACTGATAGTTCCCTGACGCAGCTGCTGAAACGGCCTACGCTGCTCCTCCCTATGAGACTGGGGTACATACTTCTTCAAGAAGATAGTGGAGAACTGCTACCAAGTGAGGGGTGCTTCACCAACAGGCATATGCCTCTCAAAGGACTCCCACCAAGTAAAAGCAGCCCCAGAAAACTGAAAAGTAGCAAACAAGACCCCACTGGTCTCCAGAATCCCAGCAGTACGAAGCATCTTTTGACACTTATCCAGAAACCCCTGGGCATCCCCGCCCTCAGCACCACTGAATGTCGGAGGCTGAAGCCTACTGACTCTGTCCAGCATACGTTGCTCATCATCTGGCATAGCTGGAACAACAAAGTCCTAAACTGGAGCAACCGGCTGGGCTAGACTTCCCCTGGTGTCTGAAGGCCCTGAGTAACCTATTCGGGTGTTCGGGCAGCTGGATTCTGAGCGCCTCCCCCGACCTGAGAAGTAGAAGTAGTAGATACAACAATTGCCTGTGCAAGGCTAGTACATACTGTCAAGATCTGAGCCAGGGTCTCCTGAAGACCCGGAATAACAATGGGCACTGCCGGTGCCTGAGCCTGTCCTGCTGGAATATCTGTGGCGGGAACCTGATCCTTAATGGTAGGTGGAGCCTCTTGTGCTACCCCGGCTGCTGCTCGGGCTGATCACCTACCTCTACCACAGCCTGGATCGCGGCCTCGACCTCTCGCTGGTCTAGCTGGTGTGTGGTCACCCTGATCGGTAGCACGTTTCCTCACCATATGTGAGAGAATGAAACAACATAAGTTTAGATTTCCAGATTCAACAAAATGGCACGACATAATTCAAGAAAATGAGATTTTTCCTAAGGGTTCTGCAGCGTCTCGAAGATAAGTACAGACGTCTCCGTACCGATGCGCAAGACTCTACTAAACCTGATCATGACCGTTGAGTCCTATGAAACCTAGGCTCGGATACCAACTTGTCACCACCCCAAATTCTAAGCCGGTCGAGATGGCACCTAAGATGGAACTAGGCTAGCCAACAATCACATACTGACATAATATTTTCATAATTTCCAAAACGGTTCCAATAAATCACAAAATTTTTTCTCTTAAGCAGTTCACAACAACAAAATGAATAAAACAGTTTATACACTACCCCAAAACCTGGAGTCAACCGTCATGAGCATCTACGAGTAGTAAAAAATAACTCTACTGTCATAATAGATCAAGACTCCGAACGAGGAACTAATTACAAAACAAGAAATGGGAAAAGAGATGTTGTGGACGCTGAACAAGTACCTCGAAGTCCCAACTCCGGCTCCGCAAGAGGGAAGAAAACTAGCGCTCGGTACCAGCACTTGTATCTGCACACAGGGGTGCAGGGAGTAATGTGATTATGCCAACTCAGTAGTAATGAAAATAAATCAAGTCTAAGCAGTAAGAAACACATAAGATCAAATCATCAATTCACAATAAGCACAGCCTTTCTTTGCAACAGTGTATACATTAAATCAACATTCTTTAAAATCCAACTTCAATCAAAAAATCCTTTGAAAAATGCCAACAATTTCATAAAAATACCCAAAGAGTTTAGTGTAAAATGAAATAAATCATAAATAGCCCCTCGGGCCAAAACATGTATCATAAATCGCCCCTCGGGCAAATTATCACTCAAAATCAGTCGCTCAGCATACCTCACAATCACTCAGTATGAGCCCCTCGAGCAACCACACTTTCACTCATGCCTCCCAATCACTCGTCACTCGGCACTCGCACTCAGTAGGTACCTGCTCTCACTGAGGGTGTGTGCAGACTCCGGAGGGACTCCTTAAGCCCAAGCTCTAATATCAAGCCACCTCGTGGCATATCATATCCTCACAAGTAGGCCCTCGGCCTCATTCAGTCAAAAACTCTCAAAAATCCCCTCGGGCTATCAAACAAATAGGGTACTCGTCCCAAAAACATCATTTTATATCTCAAAATAGTGTAAATAAGGCTGAGTTTCGAAATCAGTTAAACATAATATGACTAAGTGTAAATCATAAGTCCCCACAATGAGGAAATAGCAGTAGAATCCCCCAAGGGGTATAAATAAGTCGGCACAAGGCCCCAAACATGGCTTACAGCTCAAATATAGCAATAGTCTTAAAACACAATTTAACATATGATTTAAAAGTAAATACGCAACTCAATAGTTGCCACGGGAAGGACCAAGTCAAAATCCCAAAATCAGTGCACGCCACACACTCATCATCCGACACGTGCGCCACTCCCAAAATAGTAAGAAAATATGAAGTCCGGGGTTCCATACGCTCAGGACAAGATTTACAGTCATTACTTACCTCAAACCAACCCAAATACTAAACCGCGATGCTCTTGCCTCCCGAATCAGCTCCCAATTGCTCCGAATCTATCCAAAACCAGATTAATATCATCAATATACGCTAAAGGAACAAGGCCCACTCGAAAATTATCAAAATTAGGCACAATTCCCGAAATTGGCCAAACCCGGCCCTCGGCCCACGTCTCAGAATTCTATAAAAATTGTATCACAAGAATCCTTATCCTTTCCCGAGTCTATACATATAAAATGCATCAAAATCCGACAAGAATTGACCCCTAAATTCCTTAATTATAAGTCTCAATTTCCCAAGCCCTAAACCCCCAATTTATGCCATTAAATTCCACTAATTCCAAGCCTAATCCGTCAAATATCAACATAGAATCGAGTTTTTAGTCCAACAAACTTATCTCCACATAAGACGCTCGAAATCCCTCTTCAATTTGCTCCCAAAATGCCTCAGCCCGCATGCAAAAGTGATGAAAGTGCCAAAAATTCGCGAAGGCAGTTATTTATACTTCCTGCCCAATTAAACCGCATTTGCGGTCTTTTCTCCGCACTTGCGGTCCCAGTTGCGCACCTGCGAAAGGTCACTTAAAGCCCAAATCTCGTACATGCGGTGAATCACCCGCACCTGCGAACTCGCACCTGCGACTTTCTCCAGCCTGACCCAATTCCGCACCTGCGCTCCACTTGCCGCATCTGCGGACTCGCAGGTGCGGCCCAAACCTCCGCTTCTGCGGTTCCTCCCCAGCTCCCCCAGTCTCGCACCTACGCATGCTGGCCCGCACCTGCGGCATCGCACCTACGACTACCCTTCCCCAGGTGCGGCCACACCAGAAGCGTGGCACCAGCAGCTCCTTCAGCTGCATCTTTTCCAACTTAAATCCTTCCGATGACTATCCGAAATTATCCCGAGCCCCTCGGGACCCCAACCCAAAACACAAACAAGTTCCATAACCTTATTCAAACTTAGTCGAGCCTTTGAAACACCCAAAACAATGCTAAAACACCTAGACCACATCGTATTCAAGCCTATGAACTTTGGGATTTCTAAATTTCGCCAATGATGCCGAAACCAACCAAAACACGTCTGAATGACCTGCAAATTTGCACACACGTCCAAAATGGCACTACGAACCTGCTCCAACCTCCGGAATTCCATTCTTATCCCGATAGCTAATTTTCCATTGTCGACCGGAAATCGCAAAAAACTCAATTTTGCCAATTCAAGCCTAATTCTACTCCGGACCTCAAAATCACATTCCGAACACACTCATAAGTCCCAAATCATCTAAAGAATCTATATGAACCATAAAATCTACATTCTGAGGTCGTTTACCAATAATTTAACTCCCAGTTGACTTTTCCAACTATTAAGCCAGTTTAAGAGACTAAGTATCTCAGTTCTTACCACGACCACCCGAAACCTGAACCAACTGATCCAACACATCATAATTAGGCTAAACAACACACAATAAAGCAGAAATAGGAGAAACGGGGCTAATCTCACGGAACGACCGGCCGGATCGTTACATTTACTAAGGCGAAATCTGCCACGTGGTGGTCTTATCATAGATATTTCAGATAATTACCAATTAACCACATAATTAGAATTATCTCAAACTACTTAAAATACTACTCACTCGTAACATACTTTATATAACGTACAACCATGGTCATTTGGTACCATATAAAATAAATACATACACTATTATTTTATTAAAATATCATTGTAAAAATACATATATTTTCTCAACTTATAATTTGTCTAATCTCATATAAAGAGTAAAAATTCTCATACGCTTAATTCTTAAAATGGTAAAAAAAAAAAAAAAAAAAAAAAAAAAA
>ML368625.1:156637-239806 GCA_005239525.1 Nicotiana knightiana | reverse complement strand
TTAGGGCGAACCCTAACCGTGTAGGAGACTTCTATTTCAACCGGGAAACATTTAACTCGTCAAACTCGGAATTGGGCGAAACTGGGGACCCCTGGCGTTTGGCCTCTAACGCCCCCCTAACGCCAAGGGGGGCTGGCGTTATGGCCTTAACTCCCCCCTAACGCCAGGGGGGGCCATTCCTTATGGGGTAAACGCCCCCCTAACGCCAGGGGGGGCCAGGCCTTATGGGGCATACGCCCAGCTATCGCCCAGGCGTCTCCTTTTGCGTATTTTTGACGTATTTGCATCCCTTTAGCTCTGTTTCCATTTCCAATTCACCTACACATAAAATAAACTCCATTAAGCACATAACAAGTGTAATTTTATCATTAATGCTCATAAAATGTAAGGTATATCACATGCTAAACCATGCAATTTAGTCTCGCATCAATAACACATGACTATAATAAGACAAAAAATAACTCATAACATAACCTTCTTATCATTTTGAACACCCTAGTCTCACCCCAAAAGTACATGTTATAACATTCCCAATTTGTCGACTTTCGACGAAACTTATTTTCTTCAATTGGTTTAGCTTCTTAGCCTTCCGACCCTCTTGGTACTTGTAGTCTACGATCTTAAATATTTCTAACCTCTAAGTTAATATGATTAACTTACTTTATGTACTTTCAAAGACGATCTAATTTCTTAGCTTAAATCAATTGACTTACGACGTACTCACACGTATGAAAATTTGGGGTGTACCATATAAATCGCCTGTAGAAGTCGGCGTGACCAAGGAACCTCTTATTTCCTTCTTTGATGGAAGTGGGTGGAGGAAAATTCTCAATTACATCAACCTCAGCATGGTTCACCTCCATGCCCTTACTTGACACTAGGTGTTCGAAGACTATACCTTCTTGTACCATGAAATGACATTTTTCGCAATTCAGTACGAGATTAGTCTTCATACACCTCTTCAATACTCTCTTCAAATTCATAAGGAAATCATAGAATGAGTTCCTTACCACTGAGAAGTCATCCATGAAAACCTCCATTATGTCCTATACCATATATGTGAAGATGGCTATCATGCACCTTTGGAATGTGGTTGGTGCATTGCATAGGCCAAACGACATTCTTTGAAAGGAATAGATACCATACGGACAGGTAATGACATTTTATCTATACCTTCTGGGGAAATAGAGATTTGGTTATACTCCGAGTATTCATCCATGAAGCAAAAATGGGACCTCCCCGCCAATCTATCTAACATCTAATCAATGAATGACAACGGAAAATAGTATTTTCGGGTGGCCTTGTTCAATGTTCTGTAATCCATACAAATTTGCCATCCCGTGACTATTCTTGTTGAGAACAACTCGTTGTTCTCATTTTGCACTACAGTCATTCCACCCTTCTCTGGAACACACTAAACTGGGTTGAACTAGTTGCTGTCAGAGATGGGGAAGATGATTCCCTCATATAACCACTTGATCAATTCTTTCTTCACCGCATCTTTCCTGTTGGGGTTCAGGCTTCTTTGATGTTATGTGGAAGGTTTGTGCCCATCTTCCGGTAGAATCTTATGCATACAAAACCTTGGTATAATACCCTTTATGTCTATAATGGTCCACCCAAGTGCAGTCTTGCACTCCTTCATAACTTGCAAAAGTTGTTCTACTTGCACATCTAACAAACAAGACGAGATAATAACATGTAATGTCAAACTAGGTCCTACGAAAGCATACCTGAGGGGAAATAGTAACGACTTTAGCTCCAACTGTGGTGGCTCTTCAATTTATAGATTAGCTAGAGGGGTCTTTCTTTCGTGAAAGTGTAAACGCTCGAATTTGAGCTCTCTTTTCCAGTGCCCTTGGCCTTCAAGGGCCAAAACCCACTCAGCCAAGTCCTTACCGTCTACCTCTTCTAAGTTCATCAAGTAGGCTGCTACAGAGTGTTTTGCATTCAGTTCCTCATCTTCCTCCTCCAGAATCACATCCACAACTTTAATGAAAGAGAAATTAGCAAACTCACTGGGTTCGGCGCATAGATTTATGCACATTGAACGTTATTTCTTCATCATTCAGTCTCATCTTTAGCTCCCGAGTCTAACGATCAATCAGGGCTCTTGCTGTGGCCAAGGATGGCCTTCCCAAATTTATGGGAATCTCTTCATCAACATAGTAGTCAAGAATGACAAAATCTATCAGAAATACAAACTTTCCAACCTGTACAAGTACATCACCAAGTATACCAGCACAATGCCTAAACTTTTATAGATAGACAAGTGCATCAAGTTTATGTTATCCCCCAAATCACACTATGCTTTGGAAAAAGCATAGCTGCCTATGGTAAATAGAATTGTGAAACTCCCTAGGTCAGATAGCTTCTCCGCTATAGGTCATGTTACGAGAGCATTACATGTTTGAGTCAGTGTCACGACCTAAATCAGAGGGTTGCGACGGCCACTCGATGCCTTACTCAACCGACTAGAAACATGACGTATCATTCTTATCAGACCATCCTGGGTAAATGGGCCAGAATGGTCATCATGAGATAAACAGAATAAAACATAAGAGAATACTAGACATAAGACGACCCAATATGGAATACAAACTTATAAATGTAACATATGGGCCTATAGGATCGAAATGATCATTTATACACTCAAAACATAGTCCAAAAATGCCATACAATCATCTATGTAAATCACATATGTGTATAAGTCTCAAGGAGTACATAAATGTCATAAACACTAGGACAAGGCCCCGCCATACCAATCAATATATGTCCAAATCATACTAACAAAATAGGCAACTCCAGAGCAAGTGCAGTGCACCAACACATTCTGCTGAGCTGATAGCCTACTAGGACGATGATCAACCTGTCTATCGGAACCTGCAGACATGAAATGCAAGGTCCCCAAGCAAAGGGGAATTTAGTACAAATGAAGTACCGAGTATGTAAGGCCTAAAAGCAGTATTTAAAAGACATGAAAGCACATGAAGTAAAGAACTAAACCTGTAAGTCTGAATAGCTTTTTGAATCATGAAACATTTATAATTTCATGCATATGCATATAAATGTCACATCATGTATAGATATAAGCGTACATAACATCATCAATCCTCTAAGGGCATCAGATCATATCACTTTGGCATATGTGGGTGATATCATCAACGTATACTAGCTGATTAGGTGGTGGTGCATTATAATTCCATAACCTTTCCCCATACCCCATATACATATAATATACGTCTATATAACGACATCTGGTCATGGGTCAATATACATGTCTAAATGAATGCAATGCATAATGAAGCAAGTGAATAAGATCTCTTTGAATATCATAAGATCAATATGCCTTCGGTTAATACCATGAAATAAACTCTCAACTTACATATTTTTTGAGACCCATGAACAGACAATATAATAACATGACACATGGTCAATCAATAACATAGGCACCCCTAGTACTTCTAAGAATAGAGTTATTTGTGAAAGTTGCGTGTTTGCTCGTTTCGTTGTATCATATGAATAGTTTCAAAAAGGAAATAAGGGGTAGTTTTAACACACCTTAAATCAGTTGAATCCTTAATACCTTCCAAGAAATTTTTCAAACAACTCAACTCAATCTACAATAGCTTAAGGAGATTCAAAATCAGTGCTGAGTAAAGGCCAACTCCACAACTTAAACTAGTAGCTAGTTTTTGAAAATTTAGGCAGCATCTCCCCTATAACAAGGGTCTCCTCCAATACCATATACCAAAAACAAAAACCAAAGAAATCCAGCTACATATAAATATCAATAACAATACACCATATAACAACAACTAGTCATAACTACTTCACGACGAGAGCAAGCTCCGATTGGAATCCGTATAATCCATATCACCCCTTATAGACTTCTTACATTAACTTAACAGTATAATTAACATGATAATTAATTCATTCATCAATGATTCCATCCTTATACCATGTATTTATAATAAATAAAATAATTCACAACTCCAACTATCCTCAATTAGCAACTTTATTCACTAGTTCATGTCTACTCCATCCATTTAACTTAATCAACATCAATATAACCTTAAGCACATGCAAGAACACAATAAAAATAACTCATACGGTGGCTTAAAGTTTAAATCCAAGTTACATTTAGCTTACAACAGCCCTCAATGGAAATACAACACCATATAAGTGACTTAAGCTAATCCAAGTATTATCTTGTATTTTATCATCCTAAAAACATAACCAACATAAAAGCAAGCTTAAGAAGATTTAGTAAACGATTAGACTCAACTAGAAAGTAGAAAGAGCTTGAAATTTAAGCCAGACACAATCTACAACTATCCTCAATGACAACACAACCTCAACGAGGTGTTGTTCTTCACTAGGACTAACTTTTGATGTTGAAATATGGTGTAATCACACCCTTATGGTATCTGTTTAGGAGGGTTAGGAGGTGTGTAAGTATGATTTTGAGTTGAAATATGAAAAATAAAGGTCATCCAAATCATTTTTAAAGTGAAGTAGGTCGACCATCGCTTAAGTGGGTCCCATTGGTAGCTCGTTGCGCAGCCTAGCAAAAATGCAAATATCTGTCTACTATGATGTTGTATTGATGAATGATTTAATGAGTTAGAAACTATAATCATATATATTCAATATGATAAGTGGATCACCCCATAATTTAAAGTACATATTGAGAAAAGATTAACCACATTCGACCTTTCAGCACATTTATGAATGTAACTTGTGACGACCGTTGCCAACTTTTGTTCCACAACTTTCTTGACTTCAAAACATAACACATGACTACCATACTACTAAAATAAATCATTACATAACCTCATTATCATTTTAAGGACCCTAGTCTCACCCCAAAGTGCATGTTATAACATTACAAACTTATCGACTTTCGCCAAAACTCATTTTCTTCAATTGGTTTAGCTTCTAAGACTTCCAACCTCTTGGTACTTATATTTGTAACCTGCAGTGCAACATTATTACTTACTTTATATACTTTCAAAGATGATATCAATTCTGAGCTTATATTATTTGACTTACGATGTACTTTTACGTACAAAAGCATGAAGTGTAACAATCAGTGCCATAGTTGCCAAGTCTTGAAAGTTAAACTTGTGAGACATCAAGTCCTTTATCATTTTTGCATAACCGGACATCTCCCTCTAGGCATCAATCAGTGGAATGTTCACCTGAATCTACTAAAAGATCTCCATGAATTTCTTATATTGCTCACCCTTTTAATATTTGGACAACCTCTACGGGAAGGGTGTTGGTGCTAACTTCTTTCTTTTGACTTGAGTTAGATCATGTTCAGGCACTTTTTCTAATGACTTCTCTTGCACTTTCTCAGTCTCCTTTTCTACCTCTTTCTCATTGCTTAGTTCTGTCACACCCCGAAATCCCACCATCGGGCCGTGATGGCGTCTAACGTTGAACCTGATAGACAAGCTAATATATATAGCTAAACTAGCATAAGAATCTCAACTTTTCAGAATAAGCTAAAACACTTCAAAATTGAATCAACAGAATAAATGTAGTTTAAGCTAAATAAAGACAATCACAAAATATCGACGTAAAGTTTCCCAAAACCTGGAGTCACAAAATCACGAACTGTCTAAGGGTTCTAAATACAAGTCTGAAAGGAAATACATGTCTGCCTTTGAAACTAATGGAAAAACAAGATAGAATCGAAGACAAGGGGATAGGAGAGACGCCAAGGCCCACGAACGCCAGCGGGTATACCTTGAAACCTCTATGATGAACTGGAAGACACTCCCACTAATGATGTCTTCCAGGTCCGGTTGCGTAATCTGCACAACATAAAAGAAGTGCAGGTGTAGCATCAGTACAACCGAGCCCATGTACTGAGTAAGTGCCCAGCCTAACCTCGGCGAAGTAGTGACGAGGCTAGGACCAGATTACCAAATAAACCTGCACAGTTCAAATAAATGTATACATATATATATATGCCGGATAAGAAATATAGGGAGAAAACAGTTAACAAAGGAAGGGGAACATGCTGTGAATTGCATAATGTAATCAATGTAAATCATGGCACGACCTCACCCTTTGTGCTTTTACTCTCTTCCTCACTGTGCAATGTATAATGTAATCAATGTAAATCATGGCACAGAATCACCCTTCGTGTTTTTACTCTCTTCCTCACGATGCAATGTATAATGTAATCAATGTAAATCATGGCACGGCATCACCCTTCGTGCTTTTACTCTCTTCCTCACTATGCAATGTATAATGTAATGAATATGGTACGGAATGGTACATCGTACGGCACGACATCACCCTTCGTGCTTTATACTCTTTCCTCACAATGTCAAACAATGCACGACATCACCCTTCGTGCTTTAGCACTCTTCCTCACCCAAACAACAATCACAAACAAGGGCAAGGGAGTAAACACAACAGATATAGGAATCTCGGCAAGGGAACAATAATTAAACAATTAAATCCCGGCAAGGGTAACATCAATTCAACAATTAAATCCCGGCAAGGGTATATTTCAATAACTCTTTATCTTTATTTCACTTTCCTTTCCCTGATTTATTCTATCACTTGAGCCAATGCTCCAACAGACTGTAATATCTCATACTTCTTCACTATTCGTTATACAATTTGAGCTAATGCTCCAACAGACTGTAATATCTCAGACTTCTTCACTATTCGTTATACAATTTGAGCTAATGCTCCAACAGAGTTTACAGAATACAATTCCCTTAACATATTCTTCACAACATATAGAAATCACCAATTAAGCATGGAAATTATGACAACATCAGAATATTCAGAATATAACGACTCACGGTCATGCCAGACACTAATGTATAGATACTCGTCACCATGCCTATACATCGTATTTGACACTTAGCAAGTAGCAAATTATACTCAACTCCTATTCCCTCAAGCTAAGGTTAGACCGAACACATACCTCTGGTCCAAAGTATAGCTATCAACCTTCTAACACCTCCTTTCCTTTAGAATCCAACTCCAGAATGGTATTATCTAGACATAATCAACTAAAGTATATAAATAAGCATTCAAATCACTTACATGCCCTAATTATTCATTTCCTAGCATTCTTTCAAATTTATCAAAATTCGACCCCGGGCCCGCTTGGTCCAAACACAAGGCTCGGACCAAAACCATGTCACTCATTCACCCACGAGCCCGAATCTATAATTTATTTTCAAATTCAACCCCAAAACGAGGTCTTAATCAAGAAAATTAAAAAGGGTCTAACTCTACCCAAATTCTAGATTTTCTACTCTAATTTGAATGTTTTAGGCTTAGGAATTCATTAATTATAGATGAAAAATGAAGGAAATGAGTTAAAATTTACTAACCCAAGAAGTTTTAGTGAATGAAGGATTCAATGGACATCTAAGGGCCTTGGATAAAAAGAAGTTCGTCATTTTCTAACTGAATCCCGTAGCTACTAGTTCTGAAAATATTTATATACCACTAGGCAAAATTGCCCTTCGCGGTCGCAGAAGGAAGGACGCGTTTGCGAAGGGCAGACTGGACAGACCATCGCGATCGCGGAATGGAGGACGCGATCGCGAAGAGTAAAAAAAACCTGGGGTCTAGAAGTTGACTTACGCAAACGCGTGGGACATCATGCGAACCCGATGAAGGAGACCTGCAAAGCTACGAGAACGCGGTCAAGTGTATGCGAACGCAAAGAGGAAAAGAGGGCTGAGCCCTCAGGGTCAAATAATCCTACGCGATCGAGAGGGTATGGATGCGAACGTGATGAAGGAAGAGCTTAAAGCTTCGGGAACGCGAAAGAGGCTTCGCGATCGCGAAGAACAAATGGGACCTGCAACAGCTGAAGCAAAACCAACAACTTTTCTAAGTTCCAAGTCACTCCGAGGCACCTCCGAAACACTCCCGAGCCCTCGAAGCTCCAAACAAATCACATGCACTGACTTAATAACATCCTATGAACTTAACTGTGCAATCAAATCGCTAATATAACATCATAAAAAATGAATCAAACCTCGAAATCCATGAATTCTATCAAATTTCATAAAACATCAAATTTTCCATTTCAAGTCCGAAACACGTCAAACAAAATTCGTTTTCAACCAATCTTTACGGAAAGTTCTTAAACCATACATGAAACCCATACCGGGCTCCAGAACCAAAATAGGGGCCCGATACCATCGCTTTCTAATCAGATTTCATTTTTAGTTTTCATAAATATTTTCAGAAAACAATTTTACTCAAAAATTCATTTCCGGGTCCATTTACCCAAAATGTTGACCGAAGTCAAATTTATTAATTTTAATATTAAATCTTAGCATTTTTCACAGAATTTCTTATTGCTGTCCGGCTACGTGCCCGGACCGCACACACAAATCGAGGCAATTATAAATGAGGTTTTCAAGGCCTCGAAAGTACGGGATGGGTAATAACATAGGTGATGACCCTTTGGGTTGTCACAAGTTCCTCCTGGGCTGGCTGCACGTTTACTTCTGTTAGCTCAGTTGACTCATCTACCTCAATTGGTACTGGCATGAGTATCTCCGTTGGTCGTATTTTGCGAACAATTTCTTGCTCTAGATCGAGATCTTTACCATTTCTTAGACTCACCTCCATCAGCTGCTTTGGGCCTTGCTCTTTTCGATTGATATATGTGTCCACAAGTAACGTCCCTTGGGCAAGATTATACAGAGTCATATATATCTTTCCCAAGTGGATCTCAATGTCTTTTATCGCTGAGTCATGTGCTTCAACCTTCTCTTGCAATTTTCCATTAGACCCAATTAGTTGTTGCAACATTCCTTTAAATTCTGACAACCCATCATCTTGTCTCATTATCTATTGTTGTTGAGGTTGTTGATAAGCTAGCTGCTGATTTTGTCGATTGTATCCCGATTGCCTTTTGGTAGGGCACAACTTGACTATGTGGTCGCATAGCTCTAGGTTTGTTGTTGTTATCGTACTGCTGGTGTGCTGGTGTGTATTGCTGATTCTGCTGCCCCCAATTCTGACCACCTTGTTCTGGCCTCCATAGTTTCCCACATAGTTCATATTCTCTTCATAGTTATGATTGTCACTTTAACCACTCCACAATCACACATATGTTTGGTTAATGGATGGTGTGCATAAGCCTCCATTAGTCATGTCAACTATGTGTACCTGCTTCTGGCCTGATTCATCAATCTTCTTGGTTAGGATACTTATTTGCGTCATCAGAGTAGCCATATTCTTAGCTATGAAGTTATTTGGGTTTAGAGCTATTGAGTGAACTTCATGAGTGATTGTAGAGTCTATTGTCATCCATTTTGAGTTTTGAGCCATTTTATCAAGTAAAAACTTACACTCCCTAAATGATTTGCTTAAAAATTCTCCACCTGTTGAAGCATCACCATTGACTTTGTGTGTCAATCCCATGTAGAACCTTTGCCCCAACATTTGATCAGGAATACCATGGTGTGGACACTTAACCAACATACCATTGACCTCTCCCACATTTCTTGCAATGTTTTAGCTAGATTCTGCCTGAAGCTCAATAATTCGTCAATTTGCTTGGCAGTCTTATTTTGTGGGTAGAACTTGTTCAAAAACTACTCGACTAATTCCTCCCAAGTAGTGATTGACTTTATGGGAGCAAATTAATCCAAGTCTGAGCCTCTCTGGTCATTGATAATGGAAACAATAACAGTCTGATTGCTTCCGGTGTCACATTCGGCTGTTGTTGAGTGAAACAAATTGACATAAATTTTTTAAGTATTGTTGTGGATATTTAATGTACGACCTAGAGAACAATCCCTTGTTCTGCAACAGATGTAGTATGTTGTTTGTGATTTGAAATGACTCTGCTTGCATATAAGAGACTGCAATTACGTTTGAAAGATTTTCAGTAGTGGTGTACGCCTAATCATACAAGGTTGTTTGTGGCACAAGAGTTGCCAAACCCTTATTGTTCGGGTCTCCCATTGTTTCGATTGTTTTGATTGTCCAAAACGTCACTCATGTATAATTCAATTTCTTCTCTTAGGTGTTGTTATCATTTTTCATTGTTGTTTGCATGATTTTGAATGCTTTCTCAAGATCTGGTAATGTTTCAAACAATTCACCAGCTCTCGAGGAGTTTCTACGCATGCACCTGTAACACATAAGACTACAAATGTTAGAATTTCAATATAATGATGTTAAATAAGATAGTTGACTAAACTAAGAATCCTAGAAATTCTGCTCGTTGTTATTAATAACATTGTTAGTTCATGCGGAAACGACACCAAAATTTGATCATGCCCAAATATGCCTATAAATTCGCCTAAGTATTCTCTTCCGATCGTGAGTACTTCGGTGTCGTGTTACAAGCAACTACCGCAATTTACTATATGTATTCTTCCAAATTATGCTATCTGACACTAGTTTACCACTCATTATGATCGCACCGAGATTTTCTTATTCCTAATCCCACCTTTAAACTTTTCGTATTGATTCCTCATATACGTTAGGAGTGATATTATTCAACAACTACCTAAATGTGTATCCTTTTCCAACCAATGCGCACTTAATATGCACAGTAAATTGAGATCTCTTCAATCAACTACAATGAAAATGTAGTTGAACAAGTGGAGAAAATCAAATGCAAATTTATATTGAATGTCTCGGAAAATCATCCTTCAATAGGTTCCATCAAACCCTAGATGGGAGACTTTAGCTACTTATAATTGTATAAACAATCATAGTAATATTAAAATTATTAAACTACAAATTCAAGAAGAATTTGGAGAGAAAAACTCTTGTGATTCGTGCTCCAGAGTGTTTCGTGGTCTTTTGCCTCTCTAATAATGTCTAACCCTCCAAACACTAACATTAAGAGGTATTTATATGGTGGGGCCGAGGTCTACACACCCAAACATAATGAGAAAATAAAAGTGGCTTGGTTAATTATCGTTGGCGCGTGGTATTGTCAGAGGCGCCAACATTACTCCGTGAGGCGTCAACATCACCAATATTAATCCGCTAGACGCTATCAGAGGCACTATGACAATGCCCTGGATAAAGCCTTTCACTGTCTAGGGCTAAGCTTTTGATTGCCTTGCACGCCTTTTTTTGTTGTTCCATTTTATAGCTTCGAGGTACCATTTCATCAAACTTTTCTCCATTGCATGTGCAATTATTACTACAGGTAAAATAAACTCTATTAAGCTCAATCGTCACACAAATTAGCATCCAAACAACAAGGAAGTATGGTAAATAACGTCACAATATATTGAATTATAACACGACATTAACATACTTTTTGGTAATCTTTTGTTCATCTCTATTAAAAATAAAAATTATATGGTATAATAAAAACACATTTTTTGAATATAAAAATCCAACTGAACACCAAATTAAATAATTGCACATTTCATCTCGTGATTATGTTTCTTATATTTTGAACCAAACAATCCCTTAGATAATGAGAAGTGTATTCAATGAACTAAAAATTTACAATCAACATCTTTTAGATCTCTTCGTGAACAAATACACTTATATGAAAAATAGACATTGAGAAATTTGTCGACCTAAGAAAACAAGAGATGTGCTTTCCTTTCCCGTTTCAATTTCATCTCCCACCCAATTCAACCTTCTTTCCTCCACTATGATCCTCTTTCTCACACTTCGCTCTTAAAGTAGGAGCATTAGTGATTTAATAGAACTTTAGAAATGGGTGTTTGCAAAAAACTTGATTGAGAACCCAGATTGGAATTGAATTTGGGTGTAATTCAATTCTATAGCTCAACTATCATAACTATTAGAAACATCATCTTCTCTAATGTCCCCCACTCTCTTCTTAACCCACATAATACTCGTCCAACAACCTACCATAATTACTTCCGATTTTGTTAGAAAAGGTCATCTTATGAACGAGTCTCACACAGAGGCGGACCTAGGATTTAAGCATAACGGGGGCACCGTTGTTTTTACTATGCCAATTACCAACAATAAAGTTCGGGTGTAACCCTTTGAAATGACTGATAACTGAAGTTCAACATACAGGGCTGAAGTTCTTCAGTTATAAAAACAAAAACTTCAGCATACGAGGAAGAAGTTCCCCCAGTTATAAAGACAAAACTTCAACATAATGGGCTGAAGTTCCCCAGTTACAAACACAGAGCTGATGTTTTGTCTTTGTAATTATCTTTAGAACTTGGGAACTTCAGCTTTATAACTGGGAAACATCAGCTCTAGAGCTGCAGTTTTGTCTTTGTAACTAGGGAACTTCAGCATACGGGGCTGAAATTCCCAGTTATAAAGACAAAAACTTCAGCATACTAGGCTGAAGTTCCCCAGTTATAAAGACAAAAACTTCAGCATACTAGGCTGAGGTTCCCCAGTTTACAAGGATAAAACTTCAGCTCTAGAGCTGAAGTTTTATCTTTGTAATTGTCTTTATAACTTGGGAACTTCAGCTCTAAAGCTGAAGTTTGTAACTAGGAAACTTCAGCTCTAGAGATGAAGTTTTGTCTTTGTAACTAGGGAACTTCAGCCCCCTATGCTGAAGTTTTGTCTTTATAACTGGCGAACTTCAGCATAACTGGTGAACTTCAGCTCAGCAAGGGGGAGGGAGCTGAAGTTATTTAAAAAGTGGGTATAAGTTAAAAGTTTTTAAAAAAATGGGTATAGGTTAAATGGGGGCGATCAAATAGGGTACCCCGCGCAATTTTTACCAAGAAAAATTACAGAAAATTCAGAGATTAAATCAAAATAGAATATCCAAAAGTGAGAACAAGACACAAATAAGAGGCAAGCAAAACCTTCTAGTTAAGCCCCTTCTCATAATCTCAATCATATTTTAAAAGGGATTTTTTAAACCCTTAACTCCAAAATGAAATTTACCATTAGAAACTGGAAACAAGATGGAGAATTCCAAGTTTAATTTTCAAAATCTTACCCAGAAAAAAATTCGGCAGCTTTGTGATGTCACTGATGTGAAGCGGTGAAGTTCTGTGAACATTGAAGAAGAAGGATGAAATTTGTTTTGGGTTTAGAAATTAGAAGAAATAACCTAATGTCAAGAGAGAGAAAAGGAGCAGGCTGCAGGCGTGTATAAGTGTATTTGAGGCAATTTTAACCTCTGAATGGAATTAAGACTCAATTAAGGTCTGACCGAATAAGACCCAATAAAAAAAAATTGGACTGTAGGACTTAAGGTTCGAACCTGGGTCATGAAGCAAAAGAAGGCAACTACTCCCACAAACCAACTCTTCTATCCAGTCTTTGTGACTGAGGAGGCCGCATAAAATATTTACAGGGGTCCTCCCTGTATTAACTTATATATATAGAATATATATATACAATATTTTTACTGAGGCCAACGGGTGCCGGTGACCCCCCACCCCTAGCGTAGGTCCGCCCCTGGTCTCACAACGAAATACTAACCCGAAGAAACTTGATCTCCTGCGGCGCTTCTTTTCTGGTTGCAGTTGTTTGTCTTTTGATTTTTATTTCTAGTTTGACAAATGAACATAAAATGTATCAGAGTTATACTAATGTATAATATGTGTATACTCTGCACATTGTATACAGACGATACATTGAGTATACGTCAAATAAACATCATATGCTTAGTGTAGCTAACAAAATTCTCATTTACTTTTATTAAGATTAAGACGTCTAAAACTGCATTAACATCAAGATTGAAAAACTCAAATTGTTTTTTTTCTTAATACTTGAATGTATTGTAACAACCCGACCAATCATTTTGAGTTCTAGCACTTTGTATGTGATTTGAGAACTGAGCAGCTTCATACGGTGTATTATGGCTTGCATGCATAAGTGATTTTGATTTTTGAGTGGTTCGGGATGGATTTGATAGATGGATTATCAATTTGGAAACTTTAAGTTGGAAGAGTTGACCAAGATTTGACTTTTGATTAGACGACCTCAAATTGATAATTTGAAATTTCTAGTAGGTTCATATAGTGAATTTGCACTTGGGCATATGTTCGAATTTGGACTTGGATGTTTCTAGAAGGTTTTGGTTAGTATTTGTCGAAAGGTGACAATTTGAAGAATTGGAGAGTTCTTAGGTTTGACCGGAAGTTTACTTCGGTATTATTAGACTCCTATTGTAGTTCTGGAGCCTTGAATAGGTTTATTTCTTTGATTCGAACTTGTGTGCAAAATTTGATTGTGATCCTAAATGTTTAAATGTGATTCAGACGCATTCAACGAAATTTGAAGGTTTGAAAATTAAAGGAATGATTTGATATTTGATTAAGGTTTTGATAAAAATTTGTGGTGTTTCAAGCCTTTGGATAAGTTTGGATATTGTATTTGGACTTGTTTGCATGGTTAAAGTGGGATATGCAGTTTAGAAAGAAGGAAAAGTTGAGCTCGATGTTTTTTTGCCCATTCGAGATCTTGGTGAGAGTTACGGAAGTTACTTATAGGCTCGTAATTCATCCTAGCTTAGCAGGGGTAGAATGCTTCGAAATTACCATGAGGATAGGTCACATGTTTTGGGTATCAGCACGATGCAGCTTGATGAGAACTTGATCTATGAGGAAGAGCCGGTGGCAATTCTAGACTAGCAAGTTCGTAAGTTTAGATTCAAGAGTTTCCTTCCGTGAAAGTGCAATGGAGAACTCAGTCGATTAAGAAGGCTATGTGGGAGTCCGAGTCTGATATGCAGAGTAAATACCCCTACCTTTTTACCAACATAGGTTCTTTTCTATGTCCGTTTGGGGACAAACGTTTCTTTTAGAGGGCCGATAGGTTGTTTTGAGTACTAGCCTTAATTTCAGTGTTTCAAGATCTTCCATAGCTTCATTTAATGTTTATTGATTTATGCATGGTCCGTGTCATTTTTTGGAAAGCTTTTACGTAAAATTTTGAAGAAAATATGATTTTTTGTTAAAATAAGGCTAGAATTGACTACTGTCAACATTATCGTAAACGATCTCATATCGGTATTTTAATAATTCCATTAGGTTCGTATAACTGTTTTGTACTTGTACGTACATTTTCTTGGGGTATGGGGTGACCCGAGCGTATTTTAGTGCATTATGTGAAATATTGTGAAATTTAAGTATAAGTTCAAATTCTTGAGTTTTAATGATCGATTCTTGTTATTTGAAGTTATATTGATGATTTGAGGTAGAGAGAAAGTTTGTCGGATATTTGAGAATTGGGGGTTTTGATGATTAACAAAGTGTGTCCATTGTAAGTGTTCTAAGAACTAGGTCCTCAAGGTGGCTACTGAAGTGTGTTAAGAACTAGGTCCTCAAGGTAGCTCTGAAGGTTCGTACATGGCAGTAACTTTTACACAAAGTTACTATAGTCAAAGATTTCTGGACGGGGATTTGGATGCGATAAGGACTGTTATCTAAGAATATTTGCTCGCATAAGTGATAGACAAGAGTCACATTATTTCTGGAGTCCTTGGAGCTTTAGTATTGCTATCAATCAAGAAATTTGTTGTATGTAGGACTCCCAAAGATATCAGAGTACTGGGAAGCTAAATATCTTCCTTGTGGACTGAGAAGATCATCCTCTTGCACATCAATTGAGGAACAACATATTGTATCTCGAGTTCAACATTCAAGTCGATCATCAGTGACAGTGTTCTTCTTGTGTCTGTTATTTCATGTATATTAGAAAATTGAGTGGTAAACAAGATGTCATTCATAACCTATTAGTTGGAGTAATTGTTTGAGTGTGCAAGTTAGAGTAATTTGTAGTTCATTCAAATAGTTGAAGTAGGAGAATTGTGTGGGTATTGGTTTATATGTCCTGTAATATGTACACTTGGTTCATTTGTTCGAGTGAAATTGAAGTTAAAATACTACATTGTTTTCACGACCCAATTCTGACAACAGGTCGTGATGACGCCCAACGTCGTCGTTAGGCAAGCCAATGGTGAACTACCAACTTAATTATTCATTTTATTATTTCTGAATTCGTGAATTTTATTAGGTAAAGATATTAAAGCATTAAAAATCATTGAATCTTAGGATCTAGATATAATAAATAATGAGAGTGGGTCAATGATAAGCAAAAAACACAAACGAATTCTAGAATATTCCAAAACCTGGTGTCACAAGAGCACGAGTGTCTACTAAAGATTGCAGTAATAATATAACATTGGTCTGGAATTTAAAATAGACATGAAAAAGTAAATAAATAAGATGGAGACCCTGTGGGATGTAATGCATATCATAGAGAGAAGCTCAACATAAGTTTCCCTCAGCAGTTGCGCCTACGCTCCAAGATGGCCACCAAGTGAACCTGTCAGATTCTGCACATTTAGTGCAGAAGTGTAGCCTGAGTGCGTAAATAAACACGTACCCAATAAGTATCTAGCCTAACCCCGGAGAAGTAGTGATGAGGGATCGACATCTACACTTACTAGTGGTCTAATACATCAATATGAGAACTCACAACAGATATAAAGCACAACAGTAGTAGTGAAATAAAATCTATAACTAACATAATCCTCCAAAATTACTTTTAACGATATAAATCTCTCAAACCTCATATGCTATCTCAATATATCAAAAATATCAAGAGCAATCCCAAATGGATAAGGAATACCATATAAAATGCCAGATATTAATAGAAGGGAAATCTCATGAACATCCGGACTGCTAGTGATATAACACACGATTATGCCAAGGTTGTATGACCCGATTTAGAGTGGCATGTACACTGCCGAGGGTGGACCGGCACGAACTAGAGATGCATCTCAATATACTGCTGAGGCGTTCGGCCCGATCCAAAGGTACATGGGCATAAAGTAGACATGATTTTTTTAGTGTTCATTAATTATCTCGCCAAACAACTCAGGGTAATAAAGACCGGCCTAATATATTCCCAAATCAATATCAATAATAAATTCAATTGATTAAGCTAGAAAATTGAGTTCAAATAATTCAAATAGTACATCATAAGATCTTAAGTATACCCGAACATAAATATGATTTAGCTACATACAGACGCTCGTCACCTTGTGCGTATGTAATACCCACAACTAGTAGCACATAAAAATTACGTCACCTAGGGGTTAGTTTCGTCCTCACAAGATTAGGCAGGAGACTTACCTCACTCAGAAGTTCCATAACCGGCTTCAACGCCTCTCTAACACCTCAAATTGTTGCCCAATCCAAAACTAGCCAAACATTGTGTAAATCAATTAAAATACACTCAAATGCTTATTATTTAACAATTTATAGCAGTCCCAACTCCGCTCGAAAAGTCAACAAATTTAACCCTCGGGCCCACATGCCCGAACTATGAAAATTTTCAGAATAAACATTACCCATAACACCACGAACTCAAATATTTAATTCCATGTCCAATTTCGTTGTCAAATCCAAAAATACAATTTCTAGGTTTTCTACAAAATTTTCACAATATCCACCAATTTCCATGTGAAGCTATGTATAATTCTTGTATTTAACACACAAAATATAGAAGTCACTTACCTAGCTTGGATGACGAAGAATTTCCTTTAAAAACGCCCTAAGCTCGGCTCCAATATAACACTTGATACAAAATGAGCCAAAACCCATTTTGCAATCTTATACACTTCCCAGCCGACATTTTTCATGACCGTGGAATGTGTCTCGCCTTCGCAAAGCACAAACTCCACTCTAGTCCAAAACCCTCTTCGCGAATGTGAGAGCAAGCCCGCGAACACGATGCCTTACCAGGCCTGACCATTGCTTTCGCGACCCTCCTCTACGAACGCGTAGACCATGACTCCCATGTCCAGCTTTTCCTATGCGAACGTGATGCCCATGTCGCAAACGCAATTCACCTCAGACCCATACCTTCGCTAATGTGAGTCCTTAATTGCGAATGCGAAGATAAAACCATCCTCTAGCTCAAATCCTTATTCGCGAATGCGATCTGCCTTATGCGTTCACGAAGGAAAAAACCAGAACCAGCAAAAGCAATATCTAAACATGGAGAAACTATCTGAAACCACCACGAAACTCACCCGAGGCCCCCCGGACCCCGTCAAATCATACCAACAACTCCCAACAACTTATTCAAACTTATCCAAAGGCTCAAAACAGCACGAATAACATCAAAATCATGAATCGACGATCAAAATCCTTCCAACTTTCAAATATTCAAACTTCGACGAACGCATCCGAATCATACTTAAATATTCCAGAATGATGCCAAACTTTATTTTAAAGTCATAAATCATGATATGAACCTATTCCAAGAATAGGAATCCCAAATAGATATTGATATCACCAAAGTCCACTTCATATCAAAGTTAGGACCATTAAAGAGCTTAGAATGAGGTAATGGTTCTTGTCAAGCGGAGGTTATGAGCTTCTATGGGAATCAGGGTTTATGCACGTTATGAGGTATACTACGTGCATCAGGTTAGTGAATATGCAGCTTCTACTGTTGGAGGATATTATTAAGGGCATACGAATTACACGGTGCATTGTGTAGGTTTAGCATGGGTGCATGATCACATTTGGTACAATGGGTTGAGATTGATACGGTGTACGTATTTTAGTATCAGGTCTCGTGGAGAATTTCGGATGATGGAATTTGGTTCTAAGGATTGTGGGCTAAGGTAAAGGAATGATTTTCAGTCTGGCTCGAGCTAATGTGCTCACATGGATTGTGGTGGCACAGGTAGGAGCATGAGGTGTTGAATAGTGGTTTTGGGAAATTATGGAGCTGTTTTTGGCGCGTTCGAGGACGAAAATATGTTTAAGTGAAGGAGAATGTAACAAACTGACTAGTCGTTTTGGGCTTTATCGCATCGTTCGGTGGTTTGAAGCCTCGAGTAGCTTCACTTCAAGTTTTATGACTTTTATGTGTCGTTAGAATTGTATTTCGGAAAGTTCGGAGTTGATTCAGAAGGAAAATTCACAATTCGTAAGCTTCATGTTGGAAGAGTTGACCAAGGTTTGACTTTTGAGTAAATGACCTAGGAATTAGGATTTCTGACTTGGGCATATGTTCGAGTTTAGTATCGGGTGGCCCGATAGCATCTCGGCGCTTATTGTGGAAAGTTGGCATTTTGAAAGCTTTAGAAATTCCCAAGTTTGATATGAATAGCTGGCGACAGGATAACATCCAATGCCTAAAGACTGCTCCATAAGCAATACTATGCTGAATGAACACATCCGATTTGATGTAAATCACACATTCATATTGGACATACCAATGGACCTCAAGCCGATTCCGATCATCCCATACTGGGCCAAAACCCTCTTAAGGATACACAATGACCTTATTCATGGCACATATGAGCAGTCATCCAATTTGGAACAAACTCACACAGTCCATAACCAAAGGAATAGAGCGAATCTCATGCATAAACTCTCCCATTAGCGACAGTACCAGAATCTCCATACCTGATTCCAATGTCTAACAATCAATGACCAACACGTCATACTTATACGATCTTCTCGTGGGATATACTCCCACGACCTTCTACACCAGGTAGTAAAGTTTGAATATCAATCGCTATCGATCATGCTATTTTTATAGTACTAGTCAAGCATCTGCATTTCAATACCCAACACTTCTTCCACATAACAAACCATCCACAGGCTGCCCAAAAATAGTGCTAGCCTACTCTAAACATCTAAAATCTACCCCCGCTCCTCCGAGATCGAGACATTCTTATCAACACCAAACCGCAACTTTGATCCTCAACTTCCAATGTCCATACCGCTCATTGCACCTATGATGCAGCTACACGAGAGTATAATAATTTCATCATAACCCCTAAACCACCAATAGAATAAACACTTAACCAGCTAGAAACCCTTTCGCTCAACACATTTCATCAGAACAATTGCAACACGCAACCAAATTCTCATAACCACAGAAAATGCATGTTACACCCCATGTTTTTGTATGCGAAAGTACGTCATAAGTCATTTGATGTAAGCTCGAAAATGAGATCCTATTTAAAATTATATAAAGTGATTTAATATTTTACACCCATTTCAGACGTCAATGTCATTATAGGATTATCTAATATGAACTCAAAAAGGACAAAATCCTTCTACAAGGATAAGAAAGGTTTACCGAAGTCTTAAGTAAGTTAAGATAAATATGAGCCTGGTAATCACAATTTGAATGATTTTAAAGTCATTATATGACTATATATGATGTTTGGATATGAATTACAAAGTTCGGGAAAAATCGGATTTAAGTTGCGAAAAAACCAACTAAGGATTTGCCTTGTAATAAAGCGTTTTGAGGATTACATTTCAAGTGTTATATGAGGTCCTTTTGGGACATATCATCTACCAAAATTAAGGTCTTGGAACCTAGTTTCCATGTTCAAACCCATTTATTCATACTACATTGAGGTAGAGAAATATGAATTTTTAAAAATAAGGTCACCAAGTCGCATCGTCGTACTTCGGAGAAACCGGCATGTTTATAGGCCAGGTTGCGAGGCCGTTTTCTCCAAATATAGTGAGAGTTACATGGAGATATTTATATGGAGTTAAATCCCTATGTGTCTTGTTTCCAACTCTGCAAACCGTTTGTCATTACGATATCATATTGGAGAGATACAAGCGTCCGAAGTTGTACAGCTCAAGCAGCCAAGGAGGCAACTTACCCACCTTCTTGGAGAATTGAGGTGGTGGGCTTATAAGTTATAATCTCCATTTTATATCTTGTCATTATACACAGAAAACTTACACCAAAACACTCTCAATTCTCTCTAAGAACTAGTCCAATATCCCAAGAACCAAACTAAAGGGAAATCAACTCAAATCATCATCAAAGGTGTTAAAGAATACAAGAGAATGCTTCTATAATGTTTTGGTGTGATTAAGGGCTATTTTGAACTAAGTTGATGTAGGGTTTCGAGTTGTAGCTGTTGTACAAGGTATGTATAACATCTTCTTCATTGTTCCTAAGGATAATCTTGTGTTGGTTGTGTTGTTTGAGTGAAAACCATAAGATAGCACTTGAAAGAACATGGAATATGGTTGTCTTTTTGGTTGGGTTATTTTGTGGCTAAATATATGGTTTGTGGTGGCTGGAAATTGTGAGAAATAATTTGATAATCTTGTGGCTGCAGTTGTTAAGCTTTTCTATGTGTTACTTAAGTTGATTAATGAAGAAAATATGAAAAAGAAGTGATTGATGATAAAAATTAAGGCGCTTGACGTATAGGGCTCTTTTGCAAGGAATTTTGTGGATGTTTAAAACTAGAAATAATATGGTACATATAAGTATGATGTTGTGAAGGTTGTAAACTAATTTATTGAATACAAAATGGATTCAATTTATATCTTTTTATGAGTAAAAACTAGTTTGCCGCTCAATATGATTGTTAAGATAATCAGAGAAACTCATATTGGAATATATCGTTGTTGTTGCTATTGTTTTTATAGTTGTTGTTATTGGCTATTGATGACCCTTACTGGTCTTTGGGATGTATTAAAAATAGGGGGCTGCTGTCCCGACCATGGTACATTTCAGTTATCTCTAGAGGCTTGTAGACAAATCTTGTATATTTTGTATAGCAGTAGATGTTCATGGAGTCTTCGTCGGCCTGCACAATTCTATATATCAGCTTTTGGGTATATTTACCCCTCATATGAGAGAGACGTTATTTTCAGATAATTCAGAATGTGGCCTCATTGGACTAAGTTGAGGGTTACCACTACAGAGTTCACAGGTACAAAGTGGTACGCTCGGGCAGAGTATGGAACCGGGTGATAGCCACGCCTCTTCAGGTTTGGGGCGTGAGAAACATGGTATCAGAGCAGTTCTGTCCTAGGGAGTCTACAAGTCGTGTCTAGTAGAGTCTTGTTTATGGGTGTGTTGTGCACCACATTTATAAGCAGGAGGCTACAGGGCATTTAGGACTGTCACTATTTCTTCTTACTCCAGATTGTGTGGTAGAGCTCAGTTGTAAGAATTCGAACTTCTAAATTCTATTTTATTCATAATACAACGATACCTACATCCATAAAGACAGTTGGTAAGAGATTGAATGTGGTTGTGGAAGAGTTGAGTTAGAGAAACTCGATTTGGCATCATGCTTATACTGAGTAAATGTGAGGTATTCAGCAGATCATATGTACTAAGATGTGTAAGCTTCTTGAAAAGGATCCCTAAGGCAAGAATACATATCCACTATTATATTAAAAAGGATTAAGAGAATCAGAAGGTAGAAACAAATTTCAGCAAGTAAAAGAAGCAAGGCAAAGAGGGATACGAGCTAGTGAGTTAATGAAAATTAACAATATTTACAATTCAAGAAGAGAAATATAAGCATTCCGAGTTACTCTCAACAGTGTAGAAAATATACAATTAGCCACGTCCATCTCAATTATGGCCTATGGGAGCTGACATATATAGATTAAGAGAAGGATGGGATATCAGGATTAAGTTGGGGTTAGAGTAACCCAAAATTGTCAGTGGATTGTTAGCATTAGTTGATATTTCTGAAGGATAGTGCAAATGTGGTAGTAGATCTCTTATGAGACACCCAGATTGTGAACTCTAGAATAGTACAATCACATATGAATACTAGAATTGTATACGGCCGAAATTGGAGGAGTCCGATTTTGAAGTCTCTATTATGTCGAGCCCGAGCTTGGAAGGCTCGAAGTAGAGTTCTAGCTCGATCTCAGAATGCACACTTCGAGATAGAATGTCGAAGGCCCAACACGAACTACCTCGAGACAGCATAAAATCGATGTCAGTCAAGGAAAAGTAGGAATTTCTCAAGGGCATATAGGTCAAGGTGTAAATCTTAGGGTTGGTTCGTAAAAATCCGTACTAGGCGATTATAGAGCTGTACCAATAGTATTTTTTACTGTAGATAAAAATGTATTTCCCCCTCCTATATAAAGGAGACTCCTATCATTTGTAAAGGGAATCAATTCATTGATATAGAACATTCTACTCTGCTTTTCTCGTTCATTGTGCTCAAGATTATTCTTCAACTTTGTTGTTCTTCATTTATTTCTCATAATTTATTGCTATTTATTGACCTCGAGGCCACCGTCCTTCAACTATTTTGGTTTGGCTATCATATTCTTCTTACCTACACCTAATGTTTCTTTCTTATGTATTAGTATTAACAAAAATCACATATTTTTAGAACCACAAATCTCATGTATAATTTTTAACACTTATTTTCGAGGTAAACAGTTTGGCGCCAACCGTGGGGATAAAGATAATAGTGATTATTTTAGTGTTAGATTTCCTATAACACACGTTATTTTTCACACTTTTCTTGTCCAAGATTCTTTGATTTCAGGCTAAAATATGTCGAACTCAGCAAACGCACCAGTACATGGCAACGATGGCCTCGATTTCCATGGAGAAAATAATGCAACAACTTCAGTAGGTGGTGTGCCACCGCTCAACCCCGGAGTAGCACCTATTCTCAACCCAGTCAATGTTAGCTCACATATTGCCATAAACACCGATTTGGGTACGGACGTCGGAGAAAGCGTGCAGGGAGAAGTTCAACCCAGTGGCCAAATGACTAAGGGCGAAGGAGTCGGAGAAGTTAGTCTCCAAGTAATATTCGAGATGTTACTAGCACAACAGATAGCCATCGCTCAGTTACAGAGCCAACAAAATACTTCGAGTGGAGTGGGACCAGAAATAGCTCCTCGAGTCGAGCCAACCCCCGAGATATCGAGCAACAACGGGTCGAGAACTGACCCCACCATCATAAAAATGCTCGAGGAACTCATCAGGAGGTTCGATTCGGGAGAAGAGAAGATAGAGGACAACGATAAGAAAATAGAAACGTACAACCCGAGGGTCGACCAGATCTCGAGAGCACCCCCGGTCTTGAAGGGGATAGATTCTAAGAAGTTTGCACAGGAAACATTCCCACCGAGTGCGGCTCTGAAGCTTATTCCGAAGAAGTTTCGGATGCCCGACATCCCAAAATATAACGGGATCACAGATCTCAAGGAGCATATCACCACATATACCTGTGGTATAAAAGGAATTGATTTGAAGGACGGCGAGATCAAGTTCGTCCTACTGAAGAAATTTGGAGAAACCTTGTCCCAGGGGGCCATGATGTGGTATCATAACCTACCCCCGAACTCAATAGATTCATTTTCCATGTTGGCAGACTCATTTATAGAGGCATATGCTAGTGCCATAAAGGTTGCAACAAGGAAGTCAGATGTATTCAAAATCAAACAAAGAGAGAACGGGATGTTAAGGGAGTTTGTCTCCCGTTTCCAATTGGAACGAATAGAATTACCACCAGTCTCTGATGGCTTCGAGGAAGCTGAAGCAGAACTTGATCGAGTATGCCATCGTAACTTGGGCGGATGTGCATAACATGTACCAGCCGAAAATCAGGGTCGATGACGACCAATTAGGAGCCCCCTCGGGCTCAGTTTATCCAAGAATGCTACTAGAAAAGGAACAAAGAAATATGGAAATAGAGCCAAGGCTGAACAAGGAAAGACATCAGCTATACGTCGAGGATAGAAGAAACACTTTGAGGCGTAACATACCTCAAAATGATTGAAGAGCAGATTGAGGCCAGATTTCCCTAGGACCCATGAATAAAACCGGGTTTGACCGGCACTCGGGACCTATGGAAACACCCCGATTGTCAGAATACAACTTCAACATCTATGCCTCAGACATCGTATCAGCCATCGGCAAGCTTAGAGATACTAGATGGCCCAAGCCCATACAGACCGATCCTTCTCAAAGGAACTCTAATGTAATATGCAAGTACCATGGTACTCATGGTCATAGGACCGAGGACTGCAGGCAGCTTCGAGAGGAGGTAGCCTGATTGTTCAACGAGGGGCACCTTCAAGAATTTCTCAGTGACCGGGCAAATGACCACTTTTGAGAGAGAGATACAAATAGGAAGAATGAACCAGAAGAGCCCTAACATGTCATTCACATGATCATCGGAGGAGTCGACATCCCACAAGGACCCATATACAAACGAACGAAAGTATTTATCATAAGGGAGAAATGGACTCGGGACTACAGGCCCGGGGATACCCTCGCATTTAACGAGGAATACATCGAGGACTTATCTCAGCCTCACAACGATGCACTGGTAATTTCTATCCTTTTAAATAAATTTCAAGTTACACGTGTGCTCGTGGATCCAGGTAGTTTAGCCAATATAATCAGGTCGAGAGTCGTGGAGCAGCTCGGTCTGCTCGACAATATCATACCCGCCCCTCTAGTCCTGAATGGATTCGACATGGCGAGTGAAACAACGAAGGGGGAAATCATCCTCCCAGTCAATGTGGTCGGAACCATACAAGACACCATATTTCAAGTCATCGAAGGTGACGTGAGATATAATTCTCTACTTGGAAGGCCATGGATCTATATCATGAGGGAAGTGCTATCAACTCATCATCAAATAATGAAGTTCCCAACAAAGGATGTCATAAAGACGGTATATGGAGAGCAACATGCATCTAAGGAGATGTTGGCGGTACACTAAATGGCACCAGTATCGACATCATCTACCTTAGAGGAGTCAAAGGACAAATAGGTATCCAAATAGCAATTACAGCCCATGCCTTCGGTTGAGCCCGAGGGACAGGAGCCCGAAGAGCAGGTGATCCAAGACGAAAAAGATTTTCTTGCCCCTCGAGCCTTTATCTCCCCCGAGGAGTCATATGCAACGAATTCCACTATCGAGGAGCTCGAACAGGTTGTATTGGTCAATCACCTAATAGAACAAAAGGTATACTTGGGAACGGGATTAAGACCCAAACTCAGGGAAAAACGCATTCAGTTCCTTATTAATAACATTGATTGCTTTGCTTGATCCCATTTAGATATGATAGGGATCGACCTGGAGGTAACCACCCATCGACTAAGTGTCGACCCCAAGTTCAAACCGTTGAAACAAAAAAGGAGACCTCAATCCGAGGTAAAACATGCACTCATCAAAGATGAGGTAACAAAAATTCTCAAAATAGGATCCGTTAGGGAAGTAAAAATACCCCGAATGGCAACTAACGTAGTGGTAGTCCCCAAAAAAGGGAATAAACTTAGAATGTGTGTAGATTACAACGATTTGAACAAATCATGCCCTAAAGATTCCTTCCCACTACCCAACATCGATCGATTGATCGATGCCACGGCTGGCCACGAGATCCTTACTTTTCTCGATGCCTTCTCCGAGTATGACCAAATTCAAATGAACCCGGAGGACCAGGAAAAGACTTCGTTTATCACAAAGTATGGTACATACTACTATAATGTAATGCCATTCGGGGTAAAAAATGGGGGAGCCATGTATCAACAGCTAGTTAATAAGATGTCCGAACATCAAATATGCGATTCTATGGAAGTTTACATTGATGACATGCTATTTAAGTCCTTGCGCGCAGAGGACCATTTGACTCATTTGCAGGCAGCATTCGATATCATAAGAAGATACAACATGAAGCTCAACCCCGAGAAATGCGCTTTTGGAGTCGGCTCAGGCAAATTTTTGGGCTTCACAGTGTCAAACCGGGGGATCGAGATCAACCCCGATAAAATCAAAGGCATCAAGGAGATCACCGTAGTAAACAATGTGAAAGTCATGCAACGGCTGATCGGGTGGATAGCAGTCTTAGGCTGATTCATCTCGAGATCATCAGATCAGAGTAACCATTTCTTCTCCCTACTCAAGAAGAAAAACAACTTCGCATGGACTCTAGAGTGTCAACAAGCCTTGGAAGAGCTGAAACGATATCTCTCGAGCCCGCCCTTGCTTCATACTCCGAAGAAGGATGAAACACTATATTTATATTTGATCATGTCCGAGGTAGTGGTAAGTGGCATATTGGTTCGAGAAGAGAAAGGTACACAATTCTCTGTCTATTATGTAAGTCGGACCCTTGGAGATTCTGAAACCAGGTATCCGCATTTAGAAAAATTAGCTTTAGCTTTAATAAGTGCATCTAGGAAGTTGAAACCATATTTTCAATTTCATCCTATATGTGTATTAACTACATATCCACTTCGGAACGTTTTTCATAAGCCCGAATTATCGGTCTGATTGGCCAAATAGGCCATCGAGCTCAGAGGGTATGATATCGAATATCAACCTCGGACTGCTATCAAGTCTTAAATTTTGGTAAACTTCGTGGCCGATTTTATGCTTGCCCTCGTGCCCGAAGTAGAAAAGGAACTCTTGTTAAAATCGGGCACATCTTCGGGGGTCTGGACCCTCTTCACCGATGGTGCCTCGAATTTGAAAGGGTCCATGATCGGTATAGATCTAAAACCGCCAATGGGCAGCATTATTAGACAATCTATAAAAACTTCAAAATTGATTAACAATGAGGCTAGGTAGGAGACCATGATTTCATGTCTTGAATTAGCCAAAGGCCTGGGAGCAGAGGTCATCGAAGCAAAATGTGAGTTTCTTTTGGTAGTCAACCAAGTAAACAGAAGTTTCGAGGTCCGAGAACATAGGATGCAAAGATAATTAGACAAGCTTCAAGTAGAATTGCATCGCTTCAAAGAGTGGACACTGCTCCATGTACCTGGAGAACAGAATAGCGAGGTCGATGCACTCTCAAACTTGGGCTCATCCATTAAAGAGGATGATATTGTCCTGGAGACTGTCATTCAACTATCGAGGCTGGTGATCGAAGAGGGTCACATAGAAATTAACTCAACAAGTCTAACATAGGATTGGATGAACAAGTACATCGACTACTTGAAGCATGGGAAGCTTCCCATGGACCCAAAAGAATCAAGGGCCCTCCAAGCTAAAGCAGCCCGATTTTCACTCGACGAGAATGGAACATTGTATAGGAGGACTTTTGATGGACAATTGGCCGTATGTTTGGGACAAGGAGATACTGATTATGTGCTACGAGAAATCCACGAAGGCACTTATGGGAATTATTCTAGTGCTAGTTCTTTGGTTCGAAAGGTGATCAGAGCGGGGTACTACTGGGATAGCATGGAAATAGATACAAAATATTTCGTTAGAAAATGTGACAAATGTCAAAGTTTCGCACTAATGATCCACCAGCCTAGAGAACAACTCCATTAAGTTCTATCCTCGTGGCCATTCATGAAATGGGGGGTGGACATCGCCGGCCCCCTACCAACAGTGCCAGTAAAGCTAGATTTATCTTATTTATGACTGACTATTTCTCAAAATAGGTAGAAGTAGAGGTCTTCGAGAAGATAAGAGAAAAAGAAGTCATCAACTTCATATGGGACCACATCATATGTCGATTCGGGATTCCATCCGAGATAACATGCAATAATGGGAAGAAGTTCATCGTTAGAAAAGTAACAGAATTCCTCAAAGACCATAAATCTAAAGGATCCTATCAACTCCTTATCACCCAAGTGCAAATGGTCAAGCCGAGTCCACAAACAAAACCATCATCCAAAACATGAAAAAAAGGTTATATGATGCGAAGGGGAAATGGAAAGAAGTGTTTCCCGAGGTACTATGGGCATATCGAACAACATCGAAGTCGAGCACAGGGGAGACCATGTTTTCTTTGGTATATGGGTCCGAGGCATTGATCCCAGTCAAAGTCGGGGAACCGAGCGTCAAATTTCAACATAACACTGAGGACTCAAACAACGAGTCCATGAACACCTCCCTTAAGCTATTAGATGAAAAGCGTGAGGACGCATTAGTTTGAATGGCCGCTCAAAAACAAAGAATCGAAATATACTACAACAGAAGAACGAACTGCCGCTACTTCGGATTCGAGGACTTAGTTATAAGAAAAGTACCCCTCAATACTCGAAACCCAAATGAATGCAAAGTAGGCCCTAATTGGGAGGGACCTTACTGCATCCTCAGAATCGTAGGCAAAGGATCCTACAATGGAAGGCGAGAAACTACCAAGCAATTGGAATATATTGTTTCTCAAACATAATTATTGATGAGGTATGACATTTTCCTTTTTTCGTTTATATTTTATTCTAACTCCGTACAGGTGTTCGATTGGAGATATTGAAGCACCCTCAAACTCCAAGACCTTGGGTTTTAAAGAACGCGTTGCAATCTTTTTTCCCTTAGATCAGGTTTTATCCCAAATGGGTTTTACCGGCAAGGTTTTTAATGAGGCAACATCTATATGATACCTAAGGAAAACTCAACAAGTATTCAAGGCTTCTTTTTAATCAACCTCGAATACTGAGGGGCATCACCCTCGGATCTTATATTTTCAAAGAAAAGAAGTCATGTCAAGGAGGACCTCGATAGGAAAATGTTGTAATGGGCCAAACGACCAAATGAACTGTGTCCATATGGAATAGTCGAGCCCCTGATGGCAAAAACATTTACGCATGTATCGATAACTCAAAGAAGCATTCTTATTATATCAAAACATTTTGTGCCTCAAAGAAATATGCTATTTTCACATTTAATAGCTCAAGGGCCAAATACACTCGAATACTCAAGGACCGTTATCGATAGTCAATACATCGAGCAACCAAAAACTCGAACTCATAAGACCTCTGTGAGGAAAACCTCAAAGAGGTACTCGACTGTCATTACACATCGGCTTACAAGAGAGGTTCCAAACAATCGAACCATCGAAATAGTCGAACGAATATAAAAACATGCCAAGGCATAACAAGAATTTTACAAGTCTTTTGCCAGAATGGGGCAAAATTGTAGCTATTATAGAGGTCTATTTGACGCAATTTAAAAAGAGCCTAAGGGCCGATATGTAAGAGCCTAAGGGCCAATTTAAGAGCCTGAGGGCCAATCTAAATAGCCTAAGGGCCAACTTAAAAGATCCTAAGGGACATCCTAAAAGAGCCTAAGGGCCGTTACTTAAAGAACTTAAAAGACCGAAGCACACCATGCTCGGGACCTTACCTGTTCGAATTCAAAAGTCTCGAGCTAAATATTAGCCCGAAGGTCGGACCTTAAGTGGTCATCTACTATCGATCATCGATTAAAACACAAAAACCTTAGGGTTTTTTATATTCTAAGTCAAATACATCGGACTGATTGTCAACAACAAATCTCAAAGTCAAAGACAAGTCGGAAATGAACAGAATACAAAGATGAAAAAAACGATTCTTTATATACAAATGATGGTTCAAGAGTACGTTTAAAAAGCTCCCATGCGTATCCCTTACGCAAAAGAAGAAAAATGAAAGAAACTTAATCTAATGTCGGGTCACTCAATCGGAGGTAGTTTCCCCAGGAGCTGCATCTTCGACGGCCTGACCTTCGGCAGCCTCATCCTTGATGACCTCTTCCTCCTCGATGACCTCTTTCTTCTCGGGGACTTCGTCTTCATCCTCCCCACTCTTAGAGCCGCTGGCAGAACCCTCATCAGAAGTGAGCAATACCGCTGCCTCTTCTTCCAAGTCCTTCACGTTCTCAATCTCAGCAGAAAGATCAAAGCCTTCGACCCGAGCCTCCTTGAGGGCTTGCCTTAGAGACTCCAGCCGAGCTTGGTTGATGGCCCGTGTTAACTTAAGCTCGGCCACATCAGCTACCTTCTTATCCCGAGCATTGGCAGCAGCAGGATCGATCCAATATGTAGACATAATTGTATATGCTTCGGAAAAGGTTTTTGATGATTCAACGGCTGACTCTGAATGAAGGTCATTATATATGCGGCTTTCTTCCTTTTCAGCCCAAAGTTGGTGCTCATCCAAGGACAGCTTCTCTCGAAGGGCGTCCTTCTCGAAGGCCATATCATCCATGCGCTGCTTCAGCCCGAGGATCTCAGTATCTTTGAGCCTAAGCTCCTCCCGAAGTTGACCCACCAAGTCATCATTTTTCTTAAGCTGTATGAATCGTTTCGAGACATTAAAACACTTAGAGGAGTAAGCAAAAGATAAGCCCAGAAAGACTATATTACCTGCTCAACGAAATCAACCGCTCTCGGAATGCCTTCTCGGAACTTGATCGAAGGTCATTATGTTCCCCCTCCCTCTTGGCATAAAGGGACTTGAGTTCATTCAACTCTGACATAAGTTTCCTAAGCTCGTCTTCACAGTTGGCCAGCTCAGCTCGTGACTTGGAAAAGTCTTGGTCGAAGAGCATCACAACCTAAGAAACAAAGGAAGAAGGTTAGAAAGGTAAGATCCAAACTCAAGATATAGTTGCTTAAGGCGAAAATTACCTGTTTCCAAAGTTTCTCGGCCTCTTCAAAAATGAACGAGGTGTCAAGTTCGGGGCCTTCCTCAACCCCGGTGAAGCACTCTCCAAATATGCGTTCTCTCCATGGGATGTCCCCATGTTGAGGGTCTTCATATCTTGGGTATCTCGTATTTACCCTTGAAAAAAAAGACGAGTCTGGCGGAGAGTCGCTCACATCAATTACCCCGAGTGGATCGATCAGGGCCTTCTCTCACCTTCGAGGAGCCTCAGGGTTGAGTTCTTCAGACTCATCTGCCAAGTGCTTTCAGTACGAGGTACGTTCTGGTTACCAGTTGGTTCGGGCATTGTTCCCAAGCTCCCTTCGGAGATCCCTTCAGCTCGAGATTGAACCACCTCGACAGCCTTCGACGCAGTAGCTTTTGAAGCAGCAGTACCTCTTCCTCTCCGAGTTATTAACACAAGGCGTCACCTTCACCCTCAGTCTCATCTTCCTCTTCATCCTCAACACAAAGACTTAAAGCAA
This sequence comes from Nicotiana knightiana, assembly GCA_005239525.1. Lineage (NCBI taxonomy): Eukaryota > Viridiplantae > Streptophyta > Magnoliopsida > Solanales > Solanaceae > Nicotiana > Nicotiana knightiana. Next base: position 208,220 of record ML368625.1, on the reverse strand, counting down.
CTTTGGGAGACAAATCCATCGTGGTAGCCCTAGGATTTCGAATCCTGGACTTTTTTGGCTTCGGGAACTCTGCCGGCATCTCTATCTGTCTCTTCTTATCCTTGGCAGGTTTTTGGGTCTCTACCTTGCCAGATGGGGGAGGCCTCATTGAAACGGCATCTCTGAGGCCTACATAAGTGCAAAAGTTAAGTATTCTATCAAGAGATATTTTACTAAAGAACTCAAATATGTCGATGATAAAAACTCACCATGGATTTTGGCCTCGCATCGGCCTTTGGCTAAGTCATGCAAGATGCACTCGACATATGTGGAGGTGGAAGCTAGTTGCCGAACCTAGTCCGGGAGGTCCTTAACTGCCCCAGGATACCACTCGCCGGTTGCATCATCAAAAGGGAGTTAGTCCGAATACAAGAGAGGACACTTGATTAATGAAACGTACTCGATAAATCCATACTCACGCTTCATATTCCATTCCTCAGGGAATGGTATATTTGCAAAAAGAATCAGGTCAGAGGTCCTGACTCGAACAAAGCGGCTCATCCACCCTCTGTCTTTATCCTCATCAATGATAGCAAAGAAAGACTTCGAAGATCGATGTTATAATTTTATCAGACCGCCTCAATAGAGACGAGGGTTGTAAAGTCTAATCAGATGCTCGAGGGTAACGGCATCCCCTCGACCTGACTCGAAAAATACCTAAGATGGTCACCCGATATTGTCGACAAAAATTGAGGATCACTAGATCTAGCGGGGGTGAAAAAGGTTCTATAGGACCTAAGGTGAATGGGTATGCATATACGCCTAGAAAACCTGCTTTGTAAGTAGTTATGTCCTCTTTAGATAAAGGAATATCTATTTGTATTGCATCCCCCCAACGACAATATCCCTTCACTTGTTCGGGTTTGGTTATTAGACTGATGTATCAAGACATGGGTTCACATCGTCCCGCAACCAAGGAAGGTTTTTCGACCTTGAAATCAGAAGACATTTCACAAGGCCCGGGGGTACACTCCTCAATACGAGGAGGTACTACCATTTTTCTATATGGAGAGCGTGATGACGAAGGGGATTTCTTCTTTTGGGGAACAATCTTAGATGTTTTTCCATTTCGTTGAAAAATTTTGGAAAAAGAAACTGGTTTAGAGATGAACACAAGGAAGGGGTAAGTGTATATAAGAGTTGATGAAGACTTGAAGATGTTGTAGAAAGTAAAAGAATGAAGATTGAAAGATTGGAATATTTATAGGGGTCACTTAAACGTGTTGGAGAAGCTAAAAGGACGGCCAATAGTCGTCATCGGTTTATGGTTTTTGTGCACTGTGCAGACATGACCTCTGCACGACCTTTCCATCACACCAATCGCTAACCTCACATGGATGACGTCATTGTTGGGATATCGAAGGGTCAAGAGTTCAAATCATTTCTTATCGTTTCATTCTAAGAAACGCGGGGACTTCGGAGGAGTCCGATTTTGAAGTCTCTATTATGCCGAGCCCGAGCTCGGAAGGCTCGAAGTAGAGTTCTAGCTCGATCTCAGAATGCACACTTCGAAAGATCACGTCGAAGACCCAACACGGCCTACCTTGAGACAGCGTAAAATCGATGTCAGTCAAGGAAAAGTAGGAATTTCTCAAGGGCATATAGGTCAAGGTGTAAATCTTAGGGTTGGTTCATACAAATCCATACTAGGTGGTTATAAAGTTGTACTAATAGTATTTTTTATTGTAGATAGAAATGTATTTCGCTCCCCTATATAAAGAGGTCTCCTATCATTAGTAAAGGGAATCAATTTACTGATATAGACCATTCTACTCTGCTTTTCTCGTTTACTGTGCTTAAGATTATTCATCAGCTTTATTGTTCTTTGTTTATTGCTGATACTTTTACTATTTATTGACCTCGAGGCCCCGATCTTCAACAATTTTGGTTTGGCTATCATATTCTTCTTACTTACACCTTATCTTTCTTTCTTATCTACTAGTATTAAAGTAAATCGCATATTTTTAGAACCACAAACTAAGTATAATTGTTAACACTTATTTTTGAGGTAAACAAGAATATTCAGAAATTTCAGAAGATGGGTAGTGGGATCTTAAAAGAGATAAATATTTACCTCAGTATGACTCCAACACCGAGTAAAAAAAATAAGGAAAAAAGGGGAATGTTAGGCATTCCGAAGAACCAGTGAGATAAACAAAGGGGAGCTAAAAGTGATAGAACATTTTTGTAAAGTTTCCAGAATAAAGTAATAGACAAAAATATTAGCGGGAGAATAAGAAAAGAGTAAATGAAGCACTATGAGTAGGATATGATAAAAGGGTGGTAAAGGTAAATCATAATATGATATGATGGCAGAGTTTATAGTCAAGTAAAGGAAAACACAAGAGCTGACACGCCTTGAGACTATAAAAGAGTATAAGCCATAAAGTCCTATCCTCATTTCAAGAAAATGAGTTGGCGACTCCAAATTAATTACCAGAAGGCTAAGTTAACCCCCCGCGGAGTGATAGAAATCAACATAGGCCAGTAATCAAGAAAAATAATCGAACGTCATTTAGGGACCAAAGGATTCAATAATAGTAATCATCGTAAAATTTTCAGAAATCATGTTCCAGAAATGATAGAATTGACAACGGAAGATGCTTCCCTAAAGACATCAATGTAATAAGAGTCATGATTAAGGGACTAAGTGTGCTAGTTACATTAGGTATCACCCTCGCGCATAAGAAATTCAATAATCCTAGTTATAGAAGGGTTAACACAAGGCGAGTAAGATGTCAGTGAAGAAAAGAAAATAAAAAATGCCAAAGATGAAGAGGTAACTATGGAATAGTAAAGGAGAAATGCGGTAAAAAGGCGAACATAATGAGATTGCATTTATTCAAATCCTACATATATGCTACGATTTGAGAACATTATGCAAGCACGACGCCAGGGAGAGGCAGTAAGGGTTCCCCCGAGATGTTATTGATTAATAAGGAGCCAATATGAGAAGTAAGTTAAGAAAGGAATATAACCCAAGAGAGATTACACGGAATATAGATATGAGAATGGATCAACGAGTAGTTAGTAGTTGATTCAGGAAGAGTCTAGTTATGGTTAGACAAGAGGATACAAATAAATCAACAGATCGTGCAAGATAAATGTATTGAACCCCAGCATATGGAATTTAGTCTCGCAGATATGAGATTGCAATTATTTAATAAAAACAAATTAGATATGAGTTGGGATAATTAAAGGTATCGTATAAGAGTTACAGAAATAAGAAAGAATGCCAGTAAGGAGACAATCAAAATTTGAGATTAGAAGTAACCCTATGAGCATTAGGGCACGGGGGTTTGTAACTAAGGATATTTTTAGGCGAGTAAGAACATCGAAAATTCCTTCGGTTATACTATATAACAAACTCGCAATTTAACAAGAGCCATAAGGTCTCCTCAAGTACTACACAGAAAGACAAGTTGTGGAAAAAGGGAAGAAGGCTTCAACTTAAGCATAATGACTTAAAGAAGAAATGGTCTTGTAACAATAGTGTCACTACAATATTGTATACACTCCATAAGAAAGTAGCACAATCATGGCTAATGAACGGGAAGTAAGAAAATCAAAGGTGATATTTGAGATCATATGAGTTACGAGAAATTCCAGTATTCGTGGGCAACAAGATTAGCCAAGTATTCATGCAACAAGTGGCAGAATGACTAGGAAAAGTCATTGCTTATATTTAAAGATAATGGAGAAGGCACGAAAGGAAACCTATGGTGCTAGCAATTCAAAGGAAGAGTTCGAGTAGTATAAATGGATATGTGTAGGTTGCAAGCTAAAGTATGGTAGATCGACAAGGTTTTAGGTAAACAGGAGTAAGGATAAGAAAAGGTGAGTGAGAAGGTGATGAGAATAGGTAAGTCCTCGTGATTAAACCCATCATAACAAGAGAGCTAATGGTTTTCATAAGTTATAAAAAGCTCAATATAGCATGAGTGAACTCAGAGGAGTTTAAGACTAGGAAAATTTAGAAGAGATGAAATGCTGCCCTAGTGGTAGAATAAGGGTGTAATTGTGATAGATAAAAGGATGACATTTAGGTCTTTGACTGGTAATGATTCAAAGAAAAAGGATATCATGAATTGTATAGGATTAAAATACCCCCATAAGGTGAATCACGTTGGGATGCTATGCAATACGGTTATTGAATTATTTTATCACCCCTAGGTGGATCAACAAAATCACATCACATGTTATCCAATGAGATGTGAGCCATAGTGACAATGTATTATGTAAGAGGTCTCAAGTTGCCAGTGGTGGATATAGATCAACATTAAGGTGAATCAACAATAGATGGATAAAAATTCCAATGTATGAGAGGAGGTTATGATGCCATACTTTAGATGAACAGTAATAAGGAAGCATTAAAGGACTTATATTTATATATATGGGATAAGCAGTGAGAGAGTAGCCTGGAGCTGGGTAGCATACCTCAGTAATAATAAAATGAAGTAAGTGTTATAGTACGGTATGACCTACTTAGATGCACTAAGTCCATAAGGACATATAGCCAACGCTAGGAAACAAAATATAGCAATAGTCTTAAGTTTGGCAAAGTGCCAAGCAAAGAACTTCACTACACCTATATATGCTGCAAGGAACACCTTGTCATAGTTCTGTATATGTTCACAAAGTGATTCCAAGAGATTGGCAAAAATATAGAGAAAAAAAGGAGATAAGATACGCACATAAAAGGACAGAGTCATACAGGCTGCATCACAAAAGGTAGTCAAAGTTACTAGATTGCAAGAATTTTGATCACAAGTCGTGATGTGAGAAGATGCCTAAAGGGGGGGGGGGGATGCCCTGTTAAAGTATTCACAAGAGCTATAGATTATGAGACTGATAAGCCAATCAGTAATCATTCGAGGACGAATATTCCAAAGGGGGGAATGATGTTACACTCCATGGTTTTGTACGCGAAAGTACGTCGTAAGTCAATTGATATCAGCTCGGTAATGAGATCCTCTTTGAAAGTTTATAACATTATTTAATGTTGTTATTGTTCACCTCGAAAATTGGTGTTAAAAATTATATTTGATTTGTGGTTTTAAAAGTATGTAATTTATTTCAATACTAGTAAATAAGCAAGAAATACTAGGTGTAAATAAGAAGAATATGATTACCAAACCAGTGTTGTCAAAGGAATGGGGGCCTTGAGCTCGATAGCCTCGGGTTATATAGCTCAGTTAGTAGCAATAAAGTATGAACAATAACTGAATAACAATGAAGTTGAAGAATAAACTTGAGCACATTAAACGAGAAAATCAGAGTAGAATGTTCTATAGCAGTGAATGATGATGTTTACAAATGATTGGAGTCCTCTTTACATAGGAGGGGAAAATACATTTGTATTACAGTAAAAAATACCGTTGTTACAACTGTATAATCGCCTAATATGGATTTTTACGAACCTATCTTGAGATTTGTGCCTTGACCTATATGCCTTTGAGAAATTCTCGCTTTTTCTTGAATGTCATCAATTTTGCAGTGCTTTGAGGTAGGCCGCGTCGGGCCTTCGCTGTGCTCTCTAGAGGTATGCATTCTGAGATTGGGCTTGAACTTTACTTCGAGCCTTCCGAGCTCGGGCTCGGCACAACAGAGACTTCGAAATCGGACTTCTCTAATTTTGACCGTATACAGATAGTCCCCGCGTTTCTTAGAATGAAATGATAAGAAACGATTTGAATTATTTACCCTGCGATATCCCAATCATGATGTCAGTCACGTGAGCTCAGCGATCAGTGTGGCAGAACGGTCGTGCAGAGGTCATGTCTGCACAGTTCTAAAAAACCATAAATCGATAACGACTATTAGTCGTCCTTTTAGCTTCTCCAAACACACTTAGATGGACCTTATAAATACTCCAATCTTTCACTCTTCATACTCTTACTTTCTACAACATCTTCAAATCTTCATCAACTCTTCCCTACACTTACCCCTTCCTTGTGTTCATCTCTGAACTAGTTTCTTGTTTTTCTTCTGAAATTTTTCAACAAAATGGAAAAAACTTTTAAGACAGTTCTCCAAAAAGAGAAATCCCCTTCATCATCACGCTCGTCTAAGAACAAAATGGTAGTACCTCCTCGCATTGAGGAGTGTACCCCCGGGCCTTATGAAACGTCTTCTGATTTTAAGGTCGAAAATCCTTCCTCAGTTGTAGGACGATGTGAACCCATGTCTCGATATATTAGACTAATCACCAAATCGAACAAGTGAAGGAGGATTGTCGTTGCGGGGATGCAGTACAAGTGGAGATCCCTTCACCGGAAGAGGACATAACTACTTACAAAGAAGGTCTCCTAAGAGTATACACATACCCATTCACCTTAGGTCCCGTCGAACCTTCTTTCTCCTACTAGATCCATTGACCCTCGATTTTTGTCAAAAATATCGGGCGACGCTCGGTCGATTCTATCCTTCCTTCTGGTGAATAATTTATTTGATTAGGTATTTTTCGAGTCAGGTCGAGGAGATGCCTTTTACTGTCGACCATCTGATTTGACTATATAGACCTCATCTATATCGAGGTGGCCTGATAAAATTACAACGTTGATCTTTGATGTCTTTCTTCGCTAGCATTGATGAATATAAAGACCGAGGGTGGATGAGTCGCTTCGTTCGAGTCAGGACCTCTGACCTGGTTCGTGATGAAAATATGCCATTCCCCGAGGAATGGAATATGAAACGTAGGTATGGATTCATCAAGTATGTTTCATTAATCAAATATTTTCTCTTTCATTCGGACTACCTCCCCGGATGGGTTCAACGACTAGCTTACACCTCCACATATGCTGAGTGCGTCTGGCGCGACTTGGCCAATGGCCGATGGGAGGCCAAAAACCATGGTGAGTTTTTATCATTGACATATTTGAGTCCCTTGGTAAAATATCTCTTCATAACACACTTAAATTTTGCGCTTATGTAGGCCTCGGAGATGCAGTTTGGCCACCCTTACCTGGCGAGGTAGAGACCCAAAAACCTGCCAAGGATAAGAAGAGAAAAAAAGAGACGACGGCGGAGTCCCCGAAGCCAAAAAATTCCTGGCTTCGAAAACCTATCCAAAGTTCCTTTCTTCAGCTGGTGCGCAGGTAGCTGAGAAAGAAAAAGACCTTGTCTCCCAAAGTTGCTGCAAGTCTTCGTGCTGAGGACGAAGAGGGAGATGAGACTGAAGGTGAAGGTGATGCCCTCCCGTTAGTAACTCGGAGGGTGAACGGTATCGATGCTTCAATGGTTAGTGCACTGAAGGCTGCCGAGGTGGTTCAATCTCGAGCTGAGGGGATCTCTGATGGGAGCTCGGGCACAGTCCCCGAACCAACTGATGACCAGAACGTACCTTGTGCTAAAAAAAATTGGGTAGATGTGTCTGAAAAATTCAACCCTGAGGCTCATCGAAGGAGAGAGAAGGCCCTGATCAACCCACTCGGGGTAATTGAAGTGGACGACTCTCTGCCAGGCCCGTCATTTTCTCCTGGGAAAATACGGAATGCCCAAGATATGAAGATTCCCGGTGTGGGGCCATCCCACAGGGAGAATGATATATTTGGAGAGTGCTTCGCCGAGGTTGAGGAAGGCCCCAACCTTCACACCTCGTTCATCTTTGAAGAGGCCGAGAAACTTCAGAAATAGGTAATCTTCTTCTTAACAACTATGTCTTGTGTTTGGTTCTTGCCTTTCTGACCTTCTCCTTTGTGTTTTAGGCCGTGATGCTCTTCGACCAAGCCTTTTCCAAGTCACGAGCTAAGCTGGCCCACTGCGAAGATAAGCTTAGGAAACTTACGTCAGAGTCGGATGGGCTCAAGGCTATTTATGCCAAAAGGGATGGGGAACTTAATGACCTCTAAGTAAGTTTGGAGAAGGCGTCCCGAGAGCAGGCCGATTTTGTTGAGCAGGTAATACATCCTTGGTGGACTTATTTTATCCTTACACATTTTAGTGTTTAATGTCTCTACTTGATTCATGCAGCTCAAGCAGAAGGATGACCTGGTAGGGCAACTTCGGGAGGATCTTAGGGTTAAAGATAATGAGATCCTCATGTTGAAGCAGCGCATGGATGATATGGCCTCCGAGAATGATACTCTTCGAGAGAAACTAATCTCGGCTGAGCACAAACTTTAGGATGAAAAGGAATAAAGCCATAAATATAAGGACCTTTATATTGATTTGGTCGCAGAATTATCCAAAACCTTGTTCGAAGATGATGAAATTATGTCTACATACCGGACCGATGTTGCTGCTGCTGCTGCCAATGCCCAGGCTAAGAAGGAAGTTGTTGCGACCGAGCTTAAGTTAACATGGGCCACCAATCAAGCTCGACTGGATTCTCGAAGGCAAGCCCTCGAGGAGGTGCAGGTCGAAGGCTTTGATCTTTCTGCTGAGATCGAGAAGGTGAAGGCATTGGAAAAGAGGCAGCGACATTGCTCACTTTCGATGAGGATCCTGCCAGCGGCTTTGAGAGTGGGGGGATAAAGACGAAGTCCCCGAAGAGGAAGAGGTCGCCGAAGAGGAAGAGGCCGCCGAAGATCAAGTTGTCGAAGGTCATTTTCCTTCTTTTATGTAAGGGCTCCGTGTGGGATATTTTTAAGCATACTTTTGGACCACCATCTGTGTATAAAGAATCTTCTGTTTCATCTTTGTGTTGTGTTAATTTTCGTATTTCCTTTACCTTCTAAAATGAGATTTGTGTTGTTGACGATCAGTCCGATGTATTGGACTTAGAACATAATACCCTTAGGTTTCGTGTTTGATCAACTATCGATAATTGGTGACCACTCAGGGTCTAATCTTCGAGCCAAGCTTTAGCTCCGGACTTTGGAGTCCGAACTGGGTAAGGTCTCGAGCATGGTGTGCTCCGGCCTTTAAGTTCTTCAAGTATTAGCCCTTAGGCCTTAAAATATTGGCCCTTAGGTTCTTTTAGGTTGGCTCGTAGGCTCCTTTAAGTTTGCCCTTACGCTCTTTAGATTGGCCCTTAGGCTCTTACATATCGGCCCTTAAGCTCTTACACATTGGCCCTTAGGCTCTTTTTAGATTGGATCAGTTCGACCTCTAAGATGGCTACAATTTTCCCCCTTTTTGGCTAAAGACTTGTAAATATTTTGTTATGCCTTGGCATGTTTTTATACTCGTTCGAATTTTCGATGGTTCGATTATTTGGGACTTTGTTTGTAAGTCGATGTGCAATGACAGTCGAGTACCTCATGAGGTTTTCACGAAGGCTGCTATTTTTGAAGCCTTCACATTATTCGGGGCTGATTTTATCGAAGCCCCTTTGCTTTTGCCGAGGGTAGCATTATTTAATTGGTTTTTTCGAAGTATTTGAAGACCTTTAGTTTTATGGCGGAAGTCGGACGTCTCCAAGCCGCATTATTTCGGTTGTATCCTTCTTATATGACCGTAGTATTTTGGATGTAGCCTTTAGTCCCTGAGTAAGATGGCCATGGCCTTAATATCAAGGGGATGCCTTTATTAAGGTCTTATAAGTTCATGTATGCCTCATTGAGGTCTTATAAGTTCGAGTTTACTTCATTAAGGTCTTATATGTTCGAGTTTGCCTCATTGAGGTCTTATAAGTTTGAGTTTTTGATGGCTCGATATGTTGACTGTCGATGACAGTCCCCGAGTATTCGAGTATAATTGGCCCTTCAGGCGTTAAATGTGAAAATAGTAGATTTCCTCCAGGAACAAAAGTGTTTCGGTATAATAAGAGTGCTTCTTTGAGTAATCGATACATGACATGATCTTGTCATCGGGGGCTCAACTATTCTATATGGACACGGTTCATTTGACCGTTTTGCCCATTACAACATTCTCCTATCGAGGCCCTCCTTGGCATGACTTGTTTTCTTCGAAAATGTAACCTCTGAGGGTGATGCACCCCAGTATTCGAGGTTGATAGAAAAGAAGCCTTGAATACTTATTGAGTTTTCCTTAGGTAGCATATAGGTGTTGCCTCGTTAAAAACCTTGCCGGTAAAACCCATTTGGGATAAAATCCGATCTAAGGGGAAAAGAGTGCAAAACATGCTTTAAAAGTCAAGGCCTTCGATTTGAAGGGTGCTTCAATATCTACAATCGAACACATGTAAGGAGTTAGTATAAAATATAAGCAAAAAAGGGAGAAGGTCATACCTCAGCAATTATAATGTTTGAGCAACGATATATTCCGATTGTTTGGTAGTTGCTCGCCTTCCATTTTGCCAAGTTTGTAGGATCCTTTGCCTACGACTCCGAGGACACGGTACGATGCTTCCCAATTAGGGCCTAGTTTCCCTTCATTTGGGTTTCGTGTATTAAGGGTGACTTTATTTACAATTAAGTCCCCGACTCCAAAGTAGCGGAGGTTCGTTCTTCTATTGTAGTACCTTTCGATCCTTTGTTTTTGAGTGGCCATTCGAACTAATTCGGCCTCATGCCTTTCATCTAAAATCTCGAGGGAGGTGTTCATGGCCTCGTTGTTTGAGTCCTCGGTGGTAAGTTGGAATCTGACGCTCGGTTCCCTGACCTCGACTGGGATCAACGCCTCGGACCCATATACCAAAGAAAATGGGGTCTCCCATGTGCTCGACTTCAATGTTGTTCGATATGCCCATAGTAGCTTGGGCAACACTTCTGTCCATTTCCCCTTCGCATTATCTAACCTCTTTTTCAAGATTTGGATTATGGTTTTGTTTGTGGACTCGACTTGACCATTTGCACTTGGGTGATAAGGCATTGATAGGATTCTTTTGATTTTATGGTCTTCGAGGAATTTTTTTACTTTCCTGCCGATGAACTGCTTCCCATTAGCGCATGTTATCTCGGAGGGAATCCAGAATCGACATATGATGTGGTCCCATATGAAGTCGATGACTTTTTTTCTCTTATCTTCTTGAAGGCTTGCGCTTCTACCCATTTTGAGAAGTAGTCAGTTATAAATAAGATAAATCTAGCTTTACCTGGCGCCGTTGGTTGGGGGCCGATGATGTCCATCCCCCATTTCATGAATGGCCACATGGATAGAACTGAATGGAGTTGTTCTCTAGTCTGGTGGATCATTGGTGCGAACCTTTGATATTTATCACACCTTCGAACGAAATCTTTTGTATATTTTTCCATCATATCCCAGTAGTACCCCGCTCTGATCACCTTTCAAACCAAATAATCGGCACCAGAATGATTCCCACAAGTACCTTCGTGGATTTCTCGTAGCACATAATCAGTGTCCCTCGGTCCCAAGCATACTGTCAGTGGTCCGTCGAAGGTCCTTCTATACAATTTTCCATCCTCGTCAACTGAAAATCGAGTTGTTTGGATCGGAGGGCCCTCGATTCGTTTGGGACCGTGGGGAGCTTCCCATGTTTCAAGTACTCTACGTACTTATTCCTCCAATTCCATGTTAGACTTGTTGATTTAATCTCTGCATGACCCTCTTCAATCACCGACATCGATATTTGTACGAGAGTCCCCGGGACTTTGTCATCTTCTTCAACAGATGACCCCAAGTTTGCGAGTGCATCGGCCTCGCTATTCTGTTCTCGAGGTACATGGACCATGGTCCACTCTTTGAAGCTATGCAATTTCACTTGAAACTTGTCTAATTACCTTTGCATCCTACCTTCTCGAACCTCCAAACTTCCATTCACTCGGTTTACTACCAAAAGAGAATCACTTTTTCCTCGATGACCTCTGCTCCCATGCCTTTGGCTAGTTCGAGACCTACAATCATGGCCTCATATTCGGCCTCATTATTAGTCAATTTAGAAGTTTCTATAGTTTTCATGGCCTCATACTCGGACCCTTTCACATTCCATGCTAAGTCATTTTTATTCTTAAGTAGAGAGAAGAAATGATGGCTCCGATTTGAAGACCTTGATATGAATAGGCGTAAGGCAGCTATCCGTCCGGTCAGTTGTTGCACGACATTCACATTGTTTACTACGGTGATCTCCTTGATGGATTTGATTTTGTAAGGGTTGATCTAGATCCTCCTGTTTGACACCATGAAGCCCAAAAATTTTCCTGAGCCGACTCCAAAAGCGTATTTCTTGGGGTTGATCTTCATGTTGTATCTTCTTAGGCTATCGAACGTCTCTTAGAAATAATTCAAATGGTCCTCTACATGAAGGGACTTCACTAGCATGTCATCAATGTAAACTTCCATAGATTTGCCTATTTGATGTTCGAAAATTTTATTAACTGGGAATCGATATGTTGCTCCCGCATTTCTTAGCCCGAAGGGCATTACATTATAGCAATATGTACCATATTTCGTGATAAACAAAGTCTTTTCCTGGTCCTCCGAGTTCATTTGAATTTGGTTATACCCGGAGTAGGAATCGAGAAAAGTAAGGATCTCGTGGTCGGCCGTGGCATTGATCAATAAATCAATGTTGGGCAGTGAGAAGGAATCTTTAGGGAATGCTTTGTTCAAATCCTTGTAGTACACACATTCTAAGTTTATTCCCTTTTTTGGGGCCTACCACTATGTTAGCTAGCCATTCGGGGTATTTTACTTCCCGAATGGATCCTATTTTGAGAAGTTTGGTTACCTCATTTTTGATGAATGCATGCTTTACCTCGGACTGAGGTCTCCTTTTTTGCTTCACCGATTTGAATTTGGGGTCGACACTTAGTCGATGGGTGGTTATCTCCGGTGGGATCCCTTTCATATCTAAGTGGGACCTAGCAAATCAATCAATGTTATCAATAAGAAATTGAATGAGTTTTTTCCTGTGTTCGGGGGTTAATCTCGTTCCTAGGTATACCTTTCGTCCCGGAAGAAGCTCGATCAATACGGCCTGCTCGAGTTCTTCGACTGTGGACTTTGTTCCATCTGATTCCTCGGGGGCGACAAAGGTTAGAGGGGTGAGGAAATCTTCTTCTTTGTCCTCGACCACCTGTTCGTCGGGCTCCTACACCTCAGGCTCAACCGAGGGTATGGGTTGTGATTCCTATTTGGCTACCTGTTTGTCTATTGACTTCTTCGAGATAGATGGTGTCGATACTGGTGCCAAGTCGTGCACTGCAAACATCTCCTTAGCTGCATGTTGCTCTCCTTATACTGTTTTCATGCATCCTTTGTTGAGAACTTCATCATTTGATGAAGAGTTGATGGCACTGCCCTCATGCTATGGATCCATGGCCTTCCAAGTAGAGCATTATATCTCACGTCACCTTCGATGACATGAAACTTGGTGTCTTGTATGGTTCTGGCCACGTTGACTGGGAGAATGATTTCCCCTTTGTTGTTTCACTTGCCATGTTGAATCAATTCAGGACTCGAGGGGCGGGTGTGATTTGGTCGAGCAGCCTGAGATGATCCACGACCCTTAATATGATTATGTTTGTTGAGCTACCTGGATCCACGAGAACACGTTTAACTTGAACTTTATTTAAAAGGATAGAAATTACTAGTGCATCATTGTGAGACTGAGGTAAGGTCTCGATGTCTTCCTCACTGAATGTAAGAGTGACCTCGGGTATGCAGTCCTGAGTTCTCTTTTCTCTTGTGATGGATACTTTTGTTCGTTTGAATATGGATCCCTGTGGGACGTCGACTCCTCCGATGATCATGTGAATGACATGTTGGGGCTCTTCTGGTTCATTCTTCTTGTTTGAATCTCTCTCTCGAAAATGGTTCTTGGCCCGATCGCTGAGAAATTCTCGGAGGTGCCCCTCATTGAACAACCGGGCTACCTCATCTCGAAGCTGTCTGCAGTCCTCAATCCTATGACCATGGGTACCATGATATTTGCACATCACGTTGGGGTTCCTTTGAGAAAGATCGGTCTGTATGGGCTTGGGCCATCTGGTGTCTCTAATCTTACCAATGGCAGATACGATGTCTGAGGCATCGATTTTGAAGTTGTATTCTGACAATCGGGGTGCCTCCATCGGTCCTGAGTGCCTGTTGAACCTGGTCTTGCTCATGAATCCTCGAGAATTTTGGCCTCGATCTGCTCTTCGATCATTTCGAGGTATGTTATGCCTCGAAGTGTTTCTTAGGTCTTCAATGTACGTTTGATACCTTTCATTGTTCGGCCTTGGATCCCTTTCTGCACTCCTCAATTCCTTTGCTAGTAGCCTTCTTGGATAAACTGAACCCAAGGAGGCTCCCAACTGGTCGTCCTCGACCCTAATTTTTGACTGGTACCTGTTTTGCACATCCGCCCAAGTTACGGTGGTATACTCGATCAGGTTCTGTTTCAGCTGCCTCGGAGCTATTGAGCTTCATTTATTCATCCCCTGAGTGAATTCCTCTACAACCTATTCATCGGAGACTGGTGGTAATTCCATTCGCTCCAACTAGAAACGGGAGACGAACTCCCTCAATATCTCATTCTTTTTTTGCTTGATTTTGAGTACATCAGACTTCCTCGTTGCGATCTTTATGGCACCATCGTGTGCCTTTACAAATGAGTCCGCCAATATGGAAAACAAATCTATTGAGTTGGGGGGTAGGTTATGGTACCACATCATAGCCCCCTTGGACAAGGTTTCTTCAAATTTCTCCAGTAGGACAGACTCGATCTCGTCGTCCTTTATATCATTTCCTTTTATACCACAGGTATATGTGGTGATGTGCTCGTTGGGATCTGTGGTCTCGTTCTATTTTGGGATGTTGGGCATCCAAAACTTCTTCAGAATGGGCTTCGGAGCCGCACTCGGTGGGAATGGTTTTTGTACAAACTTCTTCGAATCCAGTCTCTTCAAGACCGGAGGTTCTCCAGGGATCAGGTCGACCCTCGAGTTGTAGCTTTCCACTTTCTTATCGTTGCCCTCTATCTTCTTTTCTCCTGACTCGATCCTCTTGGTGAGTTCCTCGAGCATTTTCATAATGGTGGGGTCAGCTCCCGACCCATTATTACTTGATCTTTCTGGGGTTGGCTCAACTCGAGGAGCCGTTTTCGAACCTGCTCCGCTCGGAGTCTTTTACTGACTCTGTAACTGAATGATAGCAACATGTTGTGCTTGCAACATTTCGAAATTACTTAACTTCTCTTTCTTATCGAGCATGTGTCCTTTGTGCGTCAGGTTGGTCCCCTCCGCGTACACTTCCTTCAATATCAGTACCCAAATCGACGTGCAAAGCAATGTGTGAGCCTACGTCGACAGGGTTTGGTGCTGATGCTACCCCAGGGTTTAGCGGTAGCACACCGATCCCTGAAGTTGTTGCATTGTTTTCTTCATGGAACCCGAGATCGTTGTTTCCATGTGCGTTTGCTGAGTTAGACCTATTTTAACCTGAAATCAAATAATCTTAGGACAAGAAAAAGTGTAAAGAATAATGTGTGTTATCAGAAAACTAGCACTAAAATAATCACTAATATCTTTAGCCCCACTATGGGTTCCAAACTATTAACCTCGAAAATTAGTGTTAACAATTATATTTAATTTGTGGTTTTAAAAATATGTGATTTATTTCAATACTAGTAAATAAGCAAGAAATACTAGGTGTAAATAAGAAGAATATGATAACCAAACCAATGTCGTCAAAGGAACGGGGTCCTCGAGCTCGATAACCTCAGGGTCTCAAGGTCAATTAGTATCACTAAAGTATGAATAATAAACGAAGAACAATAAAGTTGAAGAATAATCTTGAGCACGGTAAACGAGAAAAGCAGAGTAGAATATTCTATAGCAGTGAATGATTATGCATACAAATAATTGGAGTCCCCTTTATATAGGAGGGAAAAATATATTTCTATTTACAACAAAAAATACTATTGGTACAACTGTATAACCGCCTAGTACGGATTTGTACGAACCAATCCTGAGATTTGCGCGTTGACCTATATGCCCTTGAGAAATTCCTGTTTTTTCTTGACTTTCATCAATTTTGTACTGCCTCGAGGTAGGCCGCGTCGGGCCTTCGATGTGCTATCTCGAGGTATGCAATATGAGATTGGGCTCAAACTTTACTTCGAGCCTTCTGAGCTCGTGCTCGGCACAATAGAGACTTCAAAATCGGACTCCTCTGATTTTAGTCGTATACAGTTACACCCCGCGTTTCAAACGTCAGTGTCATTATATGTTTATCTAATGTGAACTCAAAAAGGATGAAATCCTTCTACAAGGATAAGAAAGGTTTACCGAAGTCTTAAGTAAGTTAAGATAAATATAAGACTTGTTAATCACGATTTAAATGAGCTTAAAGTCATGATATGACAATATATGATGTTTTTATATGAAGTACAAAGTTTGGGAAAATCGTATTTATGTTGCGGAAAAACCGACTAAGGATTTGCCTTGTAATAAAGCATTCTGAGGATTTCATTTCATGTGTTATATGAGGTCCTTTTGGGACATATCATATACTAAAATAAAGGTCTTGGAACCTATTTTCCAACGGTCCAACCCATTTAATCTATATTACATTGAGGTATAGAAATATGAATTTTTAAAATAGGGTCACCAAGTCACATCAACGCACTTCGGAGAAACTGACAGGTTTATAGGCCAGGTTGCGAGGCCGTTTTCTCCCAATCTAGTGAGAGTTAAATGGAGATATTTATATGGAATTAAAACCCTATGTTCCTAGTTTTTAAATCTGCAAACCATTTGTCAATACGATATCGTATTAGAGAGTACAAACGTTCGAAGTTGTACAACTCAAGCAGCCAAGCAGGCAGCTTACCCACCTGCGTGGAGAATTGAGGCGATGGGCTTATAAGTTATCATCTCCATTGTATATCTCGTCATTATACACAGAAACATTATACCAAAAAACTCTCAATGCTCTCTAAGAACTGGTCCAAGAACCCAAGAACCAAACTAAAGAGAAATCAACTCAAATCATCATCAAAGGTGTTAAAGACTACAAGAGAATTCTTCTATGATGTTGTGGTGTGATTGAGGGCTATTTTGTGCTAAGTTGAGATAGGATTTCGAGTTGTAGCTGTTTTACAATGTATTTATAACATCTTCTTGATTGTTCCTAAGGCTAATCTTGTGTTGTTTGTGGTGTTTGAGTGAAAATCATAAGATAGCACTTTTTTCCGTGGTTTCCGAGCATTGCTTTGCGAACCCGACAAGCTATACTCACCGAGTCCCACCGATATTGGCTGAATTCTAATCTCGCCCCAAAAAGTGGTAAATGCATAACTGTCCGACCGGCCGTAGCTTGGTGGTAAATATGTAACTGTCCCACTGTGCATAGCCCGGTGGTAAATGTTTAACTGCCCAACCGGCCGTAGCTCGGTGGTAAATGAATATACATGACTTCCCAACTGGTGGTAACTAATTATACATAATTGTCCAATCGGTGGTAACTGCCCAACCGGCCTGGTGGTGAATATCACTTTACAAGAATGAATAACATAGACATCCTTAACTGCTAAGAGTAGAACTACTTATGGAATAACATTATGTTTACGTATCATTACTTGGATCATGCCAAAATAAGAAAAGATTAGCCTTAATATACCTGAGCCGATTCTCTAGACAAAGATTTTTTTTCTTCTGTTTTGTGTTTCCTCCCTTTAGAATCTCCACCTTATCTCCTCTCAACAAAACTTTGTTCATCCAAAACCATTAAAAACTGTTAAGGAAGAACTCACCCAACCCCACTTTGATGGATACTTCACTTTCCCTATCGGGAAGAGGAGTTGTGAAATGCCTATACCCTAGCCAGAACTGTACACTTCCTTTCCAACCATAGTTTATCATTCTCAGTCACTAAGAACTTGGAAAGTTTCTAGCTTACTTGTCTTTCATTCTTTCACTGAGCTTTCTCTGCCTCCGTCCTCTCAACCATTAATATTTTCATACTACTAGTACTAGCACAAGTAATTAATAACCCAAAGTTGTTGAATTCATACCAAGTACAACAACCTTGTAAAACAGGAGCATTAAGTAGGTAGTCTACTTAGCACTACCAATTATGAATTTATGATATTTAAAGAACCACTGTTTGCCAGCAACAAAAACAACAAAAGAACCCTTGATATAAAGGCAAAGTTACGGATAACTAATGTAGTTCCACTCCTTACGTGTAAATGGCCTAAGTTATGTTATCCAAGTGCCTACTAATTACCTTGTCCAAAGGCAAGAGTCACTTAACTCTTACTCTACTTGCTGCCACGTGGGGGTGGGGAGGGGTTTTAATCTTATCCCATAGTTAATTAATTAATTAGGTAATATTTTGTTACTCGGTAATTAACTAATTACCCACATAATTAATAATTGTCTCAATTATATAAAATTCAAAATATTTTTAATACACTTTATATAAGTTACTATCATGGTCATGTGGTACCATACAAAATAAATACATAACTATTATTTCATTAAAACATCCATGTAAAACTACATATATTTTCTCAACTTATAATTTTCCTAATCTCATATAAAGAGTAAAAATTCTCGTACGCTTAATTCTTAAAATGGTAAAAGATAACCTTCTTTTCTTGTGAGAAAATAATTTCTATCTTTACAATAAAGAAAATCTCATAAACTTTCTCATATAATGTGTATAATTTAAAGCATATTTGAAACTAGTAATATTGGTAATTATCAAATATTATACTTATACAACTTTTAATAAAATACTTCACTTAAAAAAAAATACCACATTAACATAATATCTAACGGTATCAAGGTTGTAAACTTACAGGGTCTCATAATAATGTCTTAAATCCTCTATAACCTCCTAATAGACATAATCCCTTCGAACTCATGTGGATTTACTACGGCACATCCTAATGCTAAATTACGGGATGTAACACGAGCGCCTATGAGCGAGCCTACTACGGCAGAGCAGTTACACATACCGAGCCTTATAAGGCCAGACAAGTATTTTACTTACTATATTGAGAGAGTTAAGTCAGTATCAGCAGGTAAGCATATCTTTAGATTATTTTGACTCCCAGTTACTTTCAGTTATTTTATTATCAGTTGAATTTCAACTTTCAGTTATTTTGTTGCCTTACATACTCAGTACATTATTTCGTACTGACGTCCCTTTTGCCGGGGATGCTGCATTTCATGCCTGCAGGTCCTCATTGACAGTTGGACTGACCCTCCCAGTAGACACAGTCAAACATCATCTTGGTTGGTAAGCTCCACTTCCTCAGAGTTGTTAGGTTTAGACCTTGGAGTCCATTTTATATATACAGGTTTGATGGGTAGGTCGAGGTCGTGTCCCGACCATGGTACATTTCAAATATCTCTAGAAGCTTGTAGACGAGTCATGTATATTTTGTATAGCAGTACATGTTCATGACGTCTTCGTCGGCCTGCACAATTACATATATCAGCTTTTGGGTATGTTTACACCTCATATGAGAGAGACGTTATTTTTAGATGATTCAGAATGTGGCCTCATCGGCCTAAGTTGAGGGTTACCCCTACATAGTTCATAGGTACAAAGTGGTACGTTCGGGCTGAGTATGGCACTGGGTTCCAGCAACGCATCTTTAGGTTTGGGGCGTGATAATGCAAACTCTTCCGATATCCATTTACACATAACAAGGCCATCATAATAAAATACCTCCAAATCAATCAAATTATGGTGGTTGTCATAGGTACAACCACAAATCACTTGTATAACTTAACACGCCAAAGGAACTGATTATTTCCACAACCATGTTGATTCAAACCATTACTAACTAACTCAAATTCATCTAATTTACTCTTGACTTGCCTTTGAAATAATAGTCCTATTCAAACACATAACATGCCTCAAACTACACTCATCCTGAGTGACCCAAATCACAAGACCACACCATCCCAATATCCCCCAGTCATCTCATACTCTCCTCGTTCACTCAGTAGTATCTCTTACTGATACACCCATTCTGAAAGATCTTATGCAAATCCAAAGTTGTTTCCTTCCATTTCTCTAACACCTCACCGCAGGCCCAATGACAAATAGAAATTCTCCAATTACCCTTCACACTCTGATGCAAAACTCAGTCATTCACCACATGACGAACTCAAAAATTCTTAGGCACCGCACTTCAATTCTTTAACCCACTAGAACCATTGTTGCGAGTCACCCAGTCTGATCGGGTCCCGATTATATAAAAAAACACCGGTGCTCTGTTAGAACACGAACACTTCCAAAGAAACAATGGGATGAATTCTTTTCCTTGTACATCACATACACAACCATAAACTCTGAGTCATTCCCAATATCTGCACATGAATCAATAAGGTGAAATTTACCACATATACATCAAATTCTTTGCCCAAATTTCCCTTGATGTTTTCTCTCCTTAGTCATAGTTGATCCACCAATGTACCGATAACCCGATACTACCAAAGTGCATAACCACGTGACTCAATCATAGATGGTGGGCTCCCCCGCTTAGCTTTAAGCTACAATCACATAATTTGAGAACCCACAATGACTCCTCTTTTACAATTACCATGATTTCGCACCGTTAATCTGCCAAATTTATCGTAATCTTTTATTAAAATTTTCATAACACATTCCATATTATCAGCCACCATCACACATTCGACCTCTGGACAATCGTGCCATTTTCTTCAAGCGATCCAACCTTGCATCGCAGTACATGCCTCCCGCCGAGTAGAAAGTAGAACTCTTCATAGGAACTTCATCAAAAACCAAGCAACCGCTAGCCTTCTCACAAGATATAGCCCACCTGTGTAATTCCATATTGATTTCTTCCAATGACATTGCACTAGTTACAACTGCCACAAAATCAGTAACCCTCATGAGCCCATGCTCGTCCACCAGCTATTAGAGTCTGTCATTCCCCATTAGCATCAACTGAGGTCCAACTATACGCTCTAAAACTCGAAGTCATGTTGCATCCCAAAAATATAATCAAGCTTTCACACCCCTCTCCATTCCAAGCAAGCTCCTTTCCTTCATATTCAAACTCCCTCAGTACAATAGCCACCATCCAAAATAAAATTCATAGACTTTGTCATTGTCCATCATGATCGTCAAATCGCTCTAAAATTTCTTATAGCATGTGTCTATCCTACCAATGAATCCATATGCTACTCTGCCACTCCCACTCCGGCTATGCCGTCCCCTTAAGAAATTACTCAACCTTTGTTGTTCATACTTTACCTGCTAGTAATTCAACCACCGCGAGAAACTTCCCACCATGGCGTTCCTCCTCATTCGCTGCCAAGATACTACCTAAATCATAATTCATCCTTGTACCTCCCGAACGGATAAACTGCCACCAACTCTGAGTCTCCATAAAGACCATCTTCTCTCGATCCATAAACATTAGAAACACTGATTCTACTCTAAATCCTCCTTACATCGCCATATCTAATAACCGCTGCTCAAGCACCATTCCACAACACTCTGTCCCGAAGGCAATTCAAAGGAGACCATAACACCAAGGCGCCTTATTGTGTTGCAACAAAGACAAGGACACCAAATCACAAATGAGAATTTTACAACGTCTGAAAATATAAAGTCTTGCAACCCTCTCAACCAAGGGCCGAACATCCATAATCCAATTTCCTTTCCTCCACTAGAATTAAATGCCAAACCTCTAAACCACGAACTGATAAATCCCCCTTTCGAGTCATTCCCTACCGCAACACATAAATAAGCACCATACCATTTACACGAACATTGCGCGCTAACAATGCCTCAACATCATAATACATTGTCCATAGCCTCAAAACTGTAGGCAACACTAGCACTTGGATAAAACTATAGAACACCCTTCCACAACACTACAATAATAGCCCACCTGAATACGTAAGAGAAACAACCTGCACCACATCCGCAGTACCACGACAACTCCTCGATGCCTAATTGATAGTAAGTGCTCCACTCGTATAAGAATGTGTAGGAAGGAGATGAAGGCATAAGCTTCAATGGAATCAAACCGCATGATGATGAATTAAGAAGGGAAGCGCTCCTAACAGACTTGTAGCCTCTCGATGATAAATACTAACAACTCTGTACCAATCTGCAAGACTCTAGTAGACTTTCTCATGACTCGTGAGACCTAAGTGAACTTACGGATCTGATACCAAGCTGTCATGACCCAATTCTCAATACAGGTCGTGATGGCGCCCAACATCGCCGTTAGGCAAACGAAAAGTGAACTACCAACTTAATTATTCATTTTATTATTTCTGAAATCGTGAATTTTATTAGCTAAATAAATTAATGCATTAAAATCATGGAAGCCTACGATCTAGGTAGAATAAATAATGAAAGTGGGTCTATGTTAAGCAAAACCCACAAAAAATTTCTAGAACATCCCAAAACTAGTGTCACAAGTGCATGGTCGTCTACTAAAGAGTGCAGTAATAAGACAACATCTATCTAGAATATAAAATAGACATGAAAAAGTAAGTAAATAAGATGGAGACTCTGTGTGATGTGGTGCATAGAATAGAAAGCATCTCAACATAAGTTTCCCTCAGCAGTTTTGTCTACGCGCCAAGATGGCCACCAAGTGAACCTGTCAGATCCTACACATTTAGTGCAGAAGTGTAGCATGATTGTGTAAATCAATACGTACCCAACAAGTATCTAGCCTAACCCTGGAGAAGTGGTGAGGAGGGATCGATATCGACACTTACTAGTGGTCTAATACATCAATATGATAACTCACAACAGATATAAAGCACAATTGTAGTAGTGAGATAACAGTAACTAACATAATCCTCCAAAATTTCTTTTAACGATATAAATCTCTCAAACCTCATATGATGTCTCAATATATCAGAAATATCAAGCACAATCTCAAAACCTCACTAGAAGGGAAATGTCGTGAACATCAGGATTGCTAGTGGTATAACACACGATTATGTCGAGTTTGTATGGCCCGATTTAGAGTGGCGTGTACACTGCCGAGGGTCGACCGAAATGAATCATAGATGCATCCAATATACTGTCAAGGCGTTCAGCCCGATCCATAGGAAAGGAAAGACATACGAGTCACGTGCATACAACACAGGTACAGGGGCATAAAGTAAACATGAGTTTCTTGGTGTTCATTAATTATCTCGCCAAACAACTCAGGGTAATAAAGACCAGCCTAATATATTCCCAAATCAATATCAATAATACATTCAATTAATTAAGCTAGAAAATTGAGTTCATGTAATTCAAATATTACATGATATGATCTTAAGTCAACCAGAACATAAACATGCTTTAGCTACATACTGTCACGGCCCAAAATCCATAAGGTCGTGATGGCGCCGGACATCATTGTCAGGTAACAATCATAAATTAATTGAAATAATTTTCTATTTTTAACATTTATGAAAAGCATTTCCTTTCACTTTATTACATATTAACTAAATAAAATCTGTCGAGTAAAATAATGGTTCGAATATTACACTTATTAAATATATCCTAACACATCCCAGAACCCGGTGTCAACAGTACATGAGCAATTTCTAAGAATTTATACAATCATCATAAAGCATGTCCGAAATACTAATTGGACAAGGAAGTTTAAAAATGAAAGTAAATACAATACGAGGAAAAATCTGTCAGCTGCGGATCGCCTCCGGATGATGCAGCTCGCCTAAGTCTCTGAATCCTCCACATTTCTATGAAAGTACATGTTCAATAAAATGCACAGCAAGTGTAGTATGAGTACAAAAATAATGTGTACTGAGTAAGTTGCCCGCCTAACCTCAGAGAGGTAGTGACGAGGGGTCAAGTTAGATACTTGCTAAAGGTCATTCTAGAATATAGCATGATTATCATAGGCAATTTATTAAAATCGGGAATAAATATTATCAACTCTTTCCACATTTAACCCTTTAATTCTTCGTCATATTAATACCAAATAATCATCATGGGTAATTAATCAAATAACAATTTAATCAATGGGAAGGAACAACTTCTTCCAAAAAACTTTAATAACTTTAATCTCTGCTATTTCAGTTGACAACTTAAAATTTCAGGGCAGTAATCAGGCACAAATCATAGCAACTACGCGGTAAGTATCATGTGTAAGCAATTCCGAGGGTCGAACGGCGCGGACCAATCAATAATAAAAATGTGCACTGTCGAGGGTCAAACGGCCAGAACCATAGATGCATCTATTTTCCCCGCTCGCGAATCGATCATGCGACGCGGTTATACCTAAAATAATAAGGCTAGCCTGCTCGCTAATCATACCTGCGACTCAGGTGCTCATATGACTACACACAAATACAGGGTCATCCTGCTTGCGAATCATACATGCGACTCGGGCACCCGAAGTTACACATGTCCACACAATAAGTCCCCATTTTATCAAGAAAGCAGTTTTTCTCAGGAAAGTGGAAAAAAAAATTTAAAGGGACATGAAATATAGCTCTTAAATCTTTGTTTTGAAACTCATTTGCCAAGTTTAATGATATTTCCATATAATAACCCTATCAGGTACACAATTACTCACGAATCTATCCCCTTTCTAGATGATTAACAAAATGAACTCTAGTCTTATTTTAGATATTCATTTACGATTTCTATTATATTAGTAGTTTAGTATTACAGGTAGGATTACAGGTACAACACGCAAGGCATGCTAGTGTGTCCTAGACTACCCGGACATGGCATAGTAGTAGCTACGCACGGACTTCCGTCACCTCGTGTGTACGTAGCCTTCGAAGATAATAGCATATATTTAATTGATTCACCTAGGGGGACAATTCCCCCGCACAAAGTTAGAAAGGAGATTTCCCTCGCTCCAAAATTCCATAACCGGCTTTCAAGCCCTTCCGACGACTCCAACGGACGCACAACGCCCCAAAACTATCCAAACAACGACAAACCAATGAAAATATACTCTAATATCTGCAACAATTCCAAATTATATAACTTTCCAACCCCGCTTAATGAAATGACCAAAATGCCCTCGGGCCTACGTGCCCGGAATACGAAATTTCTAGAAGATAAATTTCACCCATAGCTTTACTAGTTCAATTATATGATTTACTCTAAATTCCATGCTCAAATTCGTGGCTACAAATCCAAATTACAATTTCTAGGTCTTTCCTAAAAATCCCAATTCTCCTACTAAATTCCATGTCTAATCCATGCACATAATCTTGTATTTAACTTATGAACATGAAGGAGTTACTTACCTTGACAATGCATGAAGAAATCCTCTCTTTGAAGCCTCCCAAGATCGTCCAAAACAAGAGGAGAAAATGAAGAAATGGCCACAAATTCTCGATTTTAAAACATTCTGCCTAGGCCATTTTCCGCACCTGCAGTTCAATATTCGCACCTGCGGCTTTCCTCAACTCAAGACAACCTCGCACCTGCGCCCTGTAACCCGTATCTGTGACCTCGAAGGTGCGGAAATACCATCGCACCCGCGCTCCCATCCAGATCATCAATCCTTCGCACCTGCGGTGCCATAGCCGCACCTACGGCCAAATCCTCGCAGGTTTGGTCACACCAGAACAGCAATTCCAGCTTTCTCCAAACCCTCAACTTGATCCGTTAACCACCCGGAATCTAACCGAGGCCCCCGGGACCCCGTCCAATTATACCAACCTGTTCCAAAACATAGTACGGACTTGCTCGAGGCCTCAAATCACATCTGTCTACATCGAAACCACGAATCGCACCCAAATCCCAACTTGATGAACTTGAAATTCCAAACTTCCACATCTGACGTTGAAACCTATCAAATCACGTCTGATTGACCCCAAATTTTGCGCACAAATCATATTCGACATTAGGACCTGCTCCAACTTCCGGAATCAATTTCCGACATCGATATCAAAACTTCCACTTGCGGTCGGATTTCTCAAAAACCTTCAAATTTCTGTCTCTAGCCAAATGACTTCAAAATGACCTACGGCTATCCAAATTCACTTCCGGTCGCGCTCCCAACTCCAAAATCACCATACGAAGCTATTCGCAGACTTAAAATCCCAAATGGACATCAACATCACTGGAATGAGCTTCAAGACAAACTTAGGAAATTTTCCTCAAAATACTGACTTCCACAATATACGCTGAAATGCTCCCATGTTATCCAAAACCCAATCCGGACATACACCCAAGTCCGAAATCATCATACGAACCTACAGGAACCTTCAAATCCTAATTCAGAGGTCGTTTACTCAAAATTCCAATCTTAGTTGATTCGTCCAACTTAAGGCTTCTGAAATGAGAATTTTCTTTCTAAATCAACTCTAAACTTTTCGAAATTCAATTCATACCACACCTACAAGTCATAATACCTGAAATAGAGCCGCTCACGACTTCAAACCGTTGAACGACGCGCTAGAGCTCAAAACGACCGATCGGGTCGTTACACATACGAACACTCGTCACCTCGTGCGTACGTAGTACCCCAGAACTAGTAGCACATAACAATTACATCACCTAGGGGGTAGTTTTGCCCTCACAAGGTTAGACAGGACACTTACCTCACTCAGAAGTTCCATAACCGTCTTCAACGCCTCTCTAACACCTCATATTGTAGTCCATCAATCCAAAACTAGTCAAACAATGTGTAAATCAATTAAAACACTCAAATATTTATTATTTAACAATTTATAGCAATCTCAACTCCGCGCGAAAAGTCAACAAAGTCAACCTTCAGATCCACATGCCCGAATTTCAAAAATATTCGAAAATAAACATTACCCATAACACCACGAACTCAAATATATCATTTATTCTTAATTCCATGTCTAATTTCTTGGTCAAATTCCAAAAATACAATTTCTAGGTTTTCCTCTAAATTTCCACAATTTGCACAAATTTCCATGTTCAAATCCATGTATAATTCATGTATTTAACTAAAAAAAGTATAGAAGTCACTTACTTAGTGATAGATGACGAAGAAGTTCCTTCAAAATATCCCCGAGCTCAGGTCCCATGGAAGATTTGATATAAAATGAGCCAAAACTTGTTTTGCAACCTTATACACTGCCTAGACGACCTTCACCTGGTATGTGCCTCGTGTTCGCGAAGCACAAACTCCACCCTGGTCCAAAACCCCCTTTATGAACACGAGAGCAAGCATGCGAATGCAATGCCTTACAAGGCCTGACCATCGCAAACGCAACCCCCCTCCGCGAAAGTGTAGGGCACGACTCCCATGTCGAGCTTCTCTTCTGCGAACGCGATGCCCCTTACATGTTCGCGAAGGAAAAAACCCGAATCAACAACAACTAAGCATGGAGAAATGATCTGAAACCACCCCAAAACTCAGTGGAGGCCCCTAAGACCTCGTCTAATCACACCAAAAAGTCTCAATACCTTTAGATGAACTTATACAAAGGCTCTAAACACCACATATAAACATCAAAATCCTTCTTTCAACTTTCAAACTTCAACAAATGCACCCGAGTCATACATAGACATTACAGAATGACACAAAACTTTATTTACAAGTGCTAAATCATGATAAGAACTTATTCCAAGGCTCGAAATCTAAAACGTCCATCAATAATGTGAAAGTCCACTTCATATCAAACTTAAGAATTTCTAAAACATTCAAAATGTCAAGCTTCCATAATAAGTGTTGAAATGCTTCTGAGACACCCGATACCTATCCCGTACATACTCCCAAGTCAGATATCATCATACGAACTGACTGGAACCTTCAAATCCTGATTCCAAGATAATTTACTGAGAAGTCAACAACTCATCAAACTTGAAGCTTTCGAATTGAGAATTTTCCTTCCGAATCTACTCTAAACTTCCCGAAATTCAATTATGACCACACATACAAGTCATAAAAGATTAAAATGAAGTTACTCAAGGCCTCAAACCGCCGAACGATGCGCTAGAGCTTAAAATGACTGATCGGGTCGTTACAGTGGTAGGTCATAATTTTTGCACCTTTGAGCTGGGTGATTTTCCTAGTAAAAATATATGTTATTGTTTTTACTTTATTTCATTTATGAATAAGGAATGTGGAAAAGAACCATGTTCTTTAGTAATTTTGGAAGGCACACAAATTGACAATTGGTATCATAACGGGTTCTCTCAAACATGGTTAACTAATGATAGTCAACTGGAATTAACGAATGACAGTCAACTACTAGACCACCTGTGTTCAATGAAAAATACCACAATTAGTGGACGGCAAGAATGGAATATTTTCTAACGGCTGAAGATTATGAAATATGGACAATAGTGAATCAAGGAAAACTAAATACCACCAAACGAAATGGGCAAAATTAAACTGTTAGACTCCTCTGAATTCGTTGTTGTAGCTTTTAGGATGATGGAAAAGAATGCAAAGGCCAAGATGATCCTTAGCTGTGGACTTGGGCATGATGAGTATAACATGATATCTACATGCTCGAATGCAAAAGAGATTTGGGATGCACTTCAAACTTCTCATAAAGGAAAAAATCAAGTGAAGAGGTCAAGGATTGAGCTGCTCATGAGTAACTATGAGCTCTTCTCTATGAAGGAGTCTAAAGCAATTCAGGAAATGATGATCAGGTTCACTGTAATAACAAATGAATTGAAGTCATTAGGAAAAGTATTTGCTTCTGAGGAATTTGTTAGCAAGGTCGTAAGGATACTCCTTGCTTCTTGGAAATCAAAATTCACAGCCATCTAGGAAGCAAAGGAGTTGGATAAGATCTGACTAAACGAGTTGATTGGAAACTTAAAAACCCATGATATGAGAAGGATGGAACTACGCAAGGAGAAACAAAATAGGGATAAGACCTTGGTTCTCAAGTCATCCAAAGAAGATGAGTCTGACAATGATGAACTAGACCTAGAAATGTTTGCTAAGTTCAAAATGTTCATGAAGAATTCCAAGAATGCAGCTAAGAGAGAAAAAAATAGAAAACCCAATATTGACAAGTCATCTATGATGGATGTTACAAGTGCAACAAGCTAGACCACATAGTCAAAGACTGCCCAATGAGGGAAACTGAGTGGAAGAAAGAAAGAGTTGAAAAAGAGTAAAGGGAAAAGATTAAAGAGAGGAGCCTAAACAAAGGAAAAAATCCTAGGAAAAGGGTTTACTGATGCCACGAAACAAGCCTTTCTAGCAGCATATGAAGACAGTGGAAGTGATATAGAAGAGAAGAAGGAGGATGAGGCTATTAGTCTTTATGTTGTGATCGATTCACACATGGTTGTTGAAGTTGAACCTCCTGTACAACTAGGAATGCACATTTGAAGACCCTCTCCTTTTGATGGACATCACTATGATGAATGGAAGATGCGTATGGAAGTGTTTCTACAGGCTACTAATTTTGATCTATGGATTATGTCAATCACGGACCAATTACACCTACCAAAGTGGATAGTGATGGAAACAAGAGTATCCAGAGGGAGGAGGAATATTATGTTGCGGATCGTCAGATGATCCAAAAATTCAAAGTCAAATGATCTCCCCTATAGAAGTCTACCAAGGAGTGTTCTTTACAAGGTGTCCTCTTGCATCTCTGCTCATGATATATAGAGGTCCTTGGAAGGTGATTTTAGAAGTGAAAACATTGAGGTTGCCCTAATGGAAATTAAAGAAATCCAGACAGAACAGAAAGTGATAGGAATGATGGCTATGAGCGACTCAAAGGCTGAAGATGAAACAAATCAGGTATCTCTAACTTGAACGAAAATATCTATGCTATGACTATAAGAAAGTTAATTTCCATAATAGGTACCATGATCTGTGAGATTGATAGGTTAAAAGGTGGAAATAATCAGTTAGTAAGCAAACTTTCATGTATGAAGCAAGAACTTAAAAGGCTTGAATCTAACAAAGGTAATCTAGAAGGACATGTCAAAAATCTTAAGGACCGAGTTCTTGAGCTCACTTCTACTAATGAGCAGTAATGTGTTGCAAATGGAAAGAGAATAATGAGTGGTCTACAAATTAATCTTGAAAATGAACTGAATAAGCTCAAAAATAGTATGTATGATGTTGACTATAGGAATAAAGTATTGCAAGAAAACCTTGAAAAGGCCAAGTATGAACTATCTAGGCTAACCAAGTGTCATAAATCCTATGATGTACTAAATTGGCTAAATGGAAACTGCAGCACTAATAAAGCAGGAATTGGTTATAAGAAACCTGTACCTAGGTTTGACCCCAAGTATGTAGGAATTTTTGATAATAAGATGTGTACCTACTTTGGGAAGGTAGAACACTTCAGAAATGCTTGCCCTGCCTTAATTCATGCTAGATTGAAAAATACCTTTGGGTTACTTAAGCGTGTGGAGAAAGAAGAAAACCTACAATCAATTCCACTATAATATAAGAAAGGGACTGTTAGCACTCTCCCCTAATGGGAAATAAGAGAATTGATTCCTCTTTTTTCCAACAAAAAAGGGACTCAAGCTTGTCTAGGTTCCCAAGACTAACTTGTGATTTTTGTTGCAAGCTAAGGTGAGAGAAACCAACCAAGACTAGTTTCTAGATAGTGAATGTTCAAGACATATGACTAGTGAAAAGAAAATTTTCCTCTCACTGATAGTCTTCCAAAAAGGGAGTGTGTCATTTGGAAATGGGAATAAAGGACAAATAACAAGTATTGGTAAGGTTGGTAAGTCACTCTCTCATGCTATAGAAGATGTGTACTATGTAGTAGGACCTAAGCATAATCTTCTCAACATTTCTCAAATGTGACAAAGGCACTGATGTAAAGTTTAATTCCATAATCTGTATTGTGACAAATTGGATACTGATGAAATTGTTATGAAAGGCAAGAGGCATAACAATGTCTACAAGGCATCTATTATGTCTCTTCCTCATAGTGAAAATACATCCTTAAGTGTGGTGTAAGATGATCCACTATCATAGCATAAAAGACTGGGACATGCAAGTTTGTCTCAAGGTGTATGGTTAGACCCATTATTGAGAAGACTCTCTATGAGTTACTTCAAGGAAGAAAGCCCAGCATTACTCAGCTAAGAGCTTTTGGGTGTGAATTCTTTGTGCACAACAATGGTAAAGAAGCTATACATAAGTTTGATGATAGGAGTGATATGGGAGTTTTCTTGGGTTACTCACGGCATAGTAAAGCTTACAAAGTTTTTAATTAAAGAAATATATGTGTTGAAAAGAATGTCATATTATTTTTGATGTATCTAACAATATGGCTGAGAAAGATTTATAGGATGAAGACTATGATATAGGGCTCACTGAAGAAGGAACTTTTGTAGAATCTGAACAACAACCTGAAGGGGAATCAGTTAATCCTGAGGGAGATGAAAGTGATCAAGAAGAATAGGAAGAAGAGGGAACTACACAGACTGATAATCAGACAGGTGAAGCTGCACACATTGGCACTAGTCCTTTGTGTCACTCCTCTCCTGAACCCTCTAAGGGTATGCAAGTTAGGCCATGGAAGTATCAAAGCTCACACCCTCTTGAGATCGTCATCACTTATCCAAATGCAGAAGTGCAAACTAGGTCATCTCTGAGAAACCTATGTGCGCTCCCTACATTTCTCTCATAGATTGAGCTTAAAAATATTAAGGAAGACCTAAAGGACCTAGACTGTATAATAGCCATACAAGAGGAGTTGAATCAATTTGAGAGGACCAACGTCTGGCATTTAGTGAAAAGACCCAAAAATATAATTGTTATATGTACCTGATGGGTGTTTAGAAACAAATTGGATGAGCAAGTAAATATCACAAGGAACAAGACCAGACTGGATGTTTAGGGTTACAATCATGAAGAAGGCATTGACTATGATGAGAATTTTCTCCTGTCTTGAAGCTGTAAGAATATTAATTTCTTTTGCTGCACTCATGGAGTTCACTCTATATAAGATGGATGTGAAGAGTGCATTCCTGAATGGGTACCTAAAGGAGAAAGTGTTTGTTAAACAGCCCCCTGGTTTTGAAAGTGAAGAGTTCCCTAACCATGTTTTCAAATTAGACAAAGAATTGTATGGATTGAAGTAGGCTCCAAGAGCTTGGTATGACAGGCTCTCAAAATTCCTCTTAACCAATAACTTCATAAGAGGTAAGGTGGACAACAAACTATTTTTGAAGAACAGAGGAAAGAATCTTCTAATTGTGCAGGTGTATCTGGGTGACATTATCTTTGGGGATACTAACTAATCTATGTGTAAGGAATTTGCTGAAATTATGGGCAGTAAGTTTGAAATGAATATGATGGGTGAAATGATTTTGTTTCTTGGGCTGAAAATCAAGCAAACACCTACTAGAACTATGATCCATCAACAAAAATACATCAAAGAGCTTCTAAAGAAATTCAACATCAATTCTTCAAAGTCAATTGATACTCCTATTTCCATTGCAACAAAGTTGGATCTAGATGAAGAGGGAAAAAGAGTGGAGAAAAGTTATACATAGGAAAGATTGGATAACTGAAATATATTACTTCAAGTAGGCATAATATTTTGTTCGTTGTGGGTCTATGTACAGGATTTCAGGCAAATCCAAAAGATTCTAACTTAAAGGTAGTCAAGAGAATACCTAGATATCTTAAGGGAACTCCTGATTTGTGTTTATGGTATCCAAGTGGATATAACTTTGACCTAGTTGGTTATGATGATACTGACTATGCAGGTTTTCATTGACATAAAAGAGCCTTCAAGAACAACACATTTTCTTGGTTCATGTATGATTTCTTATGGAACAATGAATCAAAACACAGTGGCTCTATCTACAACTGAAGCAAAATATGTAGTAGCAACATCTTGTTGTGCTCAATTTCTAATGATATGGAAGCACCTCAAGGACAATGGTATTTTTTTGATTGTGTTCCTATTTTCTGTGACAATATCAGTGCCATAAATATTGATAAACATCCTTATCAGCATAAGAGAACCAAGCACATTGATATCCAACATCACTTTCTTAGAGATAATGTTGAAAAAGGGAATATCTCAATTAATTTCTATAAAACTGAAGATCAAATTGCTGATATTTTCACTAAACCACTAAGTAGGGACAACTTTGAAAGAAACATACACGAATTGGGATTAATCAATACCTCCAACTAGGTTGAACCCCAACGAATGTCTAGAAAAGAAGTCAATACATGTAGATAGTTGACTATCAAATGCTTGATTTAGTCTCACACTTGTTTAGAGTATACACACTTGCCTAGAAACTCTAGCTGATGACTATGTCTTATGATACTAACTTATTGTTGTTGGAAGTTTTATCGTAGAAGTGAGTAAGGAGTTGCAAAGGAGTTGCTCCTTGGACTCAGGCATGGGCCATCTTATCATATATCATTGGAAATTAATAATTGAAATTACTGCTACACTCAGACTCCATAATCTTGTTAGCATCACTCCTATTTTTTATCAAAGTCAAGGATCAAGAGGGAATCCTTATTTAATTAAAGTCCAATTAATTCTTAGAGTCCACCAGTCAAAAGTAACAGTTATTAGAGCCCCGTTAGAACTCAAATTCGGTTAAGCTCTCTCTTCTAGTAAAATTAGACTTATTCTCTTTAAAAGTCATCTCTTTGTATATCTCTCAATCCTCACAATTTCTCTCAAATCCTAAGCAAGAACCAAAGAAAGTTCATCGCCCTTTCACCACCATGACTAAGTCTCGACAAAACTCCGTCGAAAGCAAAATCATTTTCTATGTCTGGACTAAACCCAAAATTGGGAAGTTCAAGCCAAAGAAAATTTCAAAATCGAGTACTGATTCTGAACCTAAACTTGTTGTTTCTCCACCCATGCCTTTTATTGTTTCTGCCCTATCATCCTCTGTTACCATTGCACTTGTCATTTCCACCCCCACTATACTTCCATCTCCAAAACCAACTACTCATACACCTTTATGTGTTTCATAAATAACCTCAAAAACCACTAAGGTCAAGGCTAATTCAAGGAAATTAGTAAAGAGTGGTAAGGTAGTAAATCGTGCTACTACTAAGGGGGAACCAAAAGCAAAGGAGGCTACTACTTAGGGGGAATATGTACTCGTCAACGTGGACCAGATGAAACCTCCTCTATCAAAACATGATGTTCTAGCCTTTATAATTGATGGCTTCCTTGTTGGAAGTAGTTGCACTCCTAAGTGTCACACCACATATAGAGAGTACTGTTATAGAAAAGAAAATAGTGACTAAGGACAAAATTTTGGAAACAATTGATGACCTAATTGTGGTTGAGGGGGAAGGTGAGAATGAACCAACAGATAAAGAGGGTTTTGATGTTAGTTCATATAGTTGGATTGGTGATGATGATGATAAGGAATTTATTGGGGAGGGAGAAGGAATAAAAATGAGGGACAAAAGGTGCAGAAGAAAACTACAAGTACTAAAGAAAACAAAAGTGAGAATGAGGGGGAATCGGGTGAAGAAAAAAGGTGAGGTAGAAGAACAACTAGGTGAGTAAGTGGGATGTTTCGAGGAAGAAGAAAACGAAAGTGAGGGAGAAGATGACTCTCATAATAAGGGTACTAAACATGAAAAATAAAGAGAAAATGAGGTTACTGAATATGAAAGTGATGAACAAAATTCCACTGAGGAATCTGAACCCTCTATGACAACTGAAAATACAATCATGGCCCTTTTAGAAGAATTTTATGAAGAGGAAGGAGCGGAAGAACTCTTGGTTGCCCAAGTACACGCAAGTATACGTGGCCACCAAGTGATAAAGTGACTCGAAAGTCGGATGTCAAATCCACAGAGACTTAGATAAATCATTGAGTAAGCTAACTAAAATCAATTAACTGTCCAAGATAATCAAAAAATTTATTTTTCTACTAACTACTTTTGCATAAATTAAACAAGTAATTAGCTAAATTAATTAGGAGCAAAACTATGTATTTGGATTTTACTCTGAGTAAATGAAGATACCAGGGTTGTGATTGGTTTATCAATCCTATTAAGCTCAATAATCACACTCGTTAATCCAGATTACCTATGGTTGCTAATTGACCGGATCGTTTCTATGAAAAGCATGTTCTCACAATACTATTTGCCTATCCACAATATACCAATATATTCCTATGGTATTGAGTCTATCATTAGTGAATATAATATGGTATTCAACTAAGCAATATTGTTAGGTATATTCCTATCCTAACCGCAAAATCGTTCCCCGAGCCACGGGTTCAGAAACAAGCTATCTTTAATTCTACTCTAATCTAAACACGACTTTTCCAAGTATAACATAGATAGCAGGGTGAGTTGGTAGCTACAACAAGTCACAATTCAAAACTAGAATTAAAGAAACAACCACAAGATGATAATCCGAATTAACGAAGATGTAATTAGTAAACTTTAATAATCATGTCAACCAAAACCCTTGAAACTAGAATGCTTAGACATTCATGTTAGTTGTAATAATTTTTTAAGTATTTTGCATAAGAAAGTAACAAAGGAAAGATGAAGGAATGAAGAACTCGATGATTTTCTCCTCCAAAAATTTTCCACGTGATGTTCTTTCCTCCAAATAATGTCCAACACCTAAAAAATAGGGTTAGAACTCCTCTTTTATATTTTGGGGCATGTAGGGTTGAAATCGCCAAGTCATAGTCAAATTAGGACAAAATCCGCCCTTTGAAGTCAAGCTTCACGCCTAGCGCGGATCTGGACAGCAAACTTTTTAGTCTTCTGACAATGGCGTTTTGGTTGATGCCTATCACCAACCTGGACAGTGGATATTTTAGCCTGTTGTCAATGGTGTTTTGGTTGGTGCCAGGCACCAACTTGGGAACCAACTTATACTTCCTCCAAGTTCTTCCCTTTTGACATCAATTTGTATGCAAACTCCCCAAATCACTTCCAATTGATTCCTACACATAAAAAATACCATTATTAAGCTTGAGTCACAAATATTTATACTAAAGTTAACAAGATCGAAGCATAATGCATGGTAAATTACATGCAAAAACATGGATTTTAGCCAAACAGCACCATTCCACACTTGAGCTCTGGCTCGTCCTCGAGCAACCAACATTCACACTATTCTTGAGCACTTTTTATTTACCACATTTGAAGCACACTACACCACTAACCACGGTTGATAGCAAAATTTAAACTGTAGCATATGCATTCTCTTACACTTCCATTTTCTTATGACATTCTTCAAAAACAACAAAGATGACATGCTTATAACAATCCCAGCTTCTAAAATCGACTAAGTGTTCGATGTACTCATGGCTTGAACACCCAAAATCTTAGAGAAGTCAAATAATGCTACCTATCACTCATGAAACCATGTTCCCTCACAACAAGAATAAGAGAGTAACTTGAATCCACACATTAGAATCAAATGCTCAAATATATCTTAAGGGCTCACATATATCAAAGAAAATTTCTCACTCTCTCAAAGGAAGTCACATGCATGTAATTGGAACCATAGGCTTTCCCTTAATGTTAGTCTTTACTAATGTAGGCTCGCTCAATATAAAATCAATTAGGAATTTTTCATGATTAAAATGTGATCTAAGGATGGGTAGTATATATTTAGGAATAGTGGTTAAACCTCCTAAGCACTTTCACACATCACATAATTAATTTTAAGTGCATATTCTTCAATCGCAACTTCAATTTCATAACTAAAATCATCCATATCCACGTTCCCTCCTTCTTTAGGCATTACTTTAACTCATACCCACTAGCAAAAACAAGAGGTCAATTTATTTATCTATATATTTTTTTCAGATTGTTTTCATTAGAATGTTCGCTTGTAGTGTATTCTTTTACAAAACAAGTGAACCTTTCTTCCTTTCATTTGTTCCACTAGAAACCCTCAAATTCTCTCCTTACTTCTTTTAGCACTAATTTCACAATTAAAATGCTTTAAGAGGTAAAAGGATCAAAACAATGTCAATTAAGAACAAAAGAGATATAGGCTTGTAATATGGGTGCCAAATAAACGTCTATAGGCTCAAAATGGTTAACTAGGGATAGAATTTATCTGTGATCAACATTAAGATCAAAAACAACAAAGACATCCTAAAATCATTTTTCAAACCGAGTCTTACCTAAGATTTTGCTTCGACTCACATACCGGGCAAGTTCTAGACACAAGTACAATGACATGGACTACACAAAAATCTCACTTAACCGTGCCACATGACTCACTAAGGTCGTTCTCATTCCGACACTCAAACTAATGCAAGTATTCACGGAGCCACAAGATATTAAGCATTAAGCGCAAAGTGAACATAAGTCAAGAATACGAGACATAGGTGTCACGAGACATGCCAAAGCCTAAATATGCTTCTATCAAACAAGTCAAGGGCTCTAGGACTCTCATTTTTTTCCTCCATTTTTTCTTAAATCCAACACTAAAAAAACTACTACCCGATTCAAATTACATCCTACGGAAAAGAACCGAGGCACAAAGAAAAACTACGGAGGATTATTACTACCCAAAGGAAACTAAAAGACATTTTTTTTTTTTGTTTAGACTTTAATCCCTAAAGAAAATTGTCTAGGAGATCCATCGTCGGGAAAAGTCCAATTTGTTGACTTTTTTTCGATTATTCTTTATTTAATAAAAAA
Organism: Nicotiana knightiana; assembly: GCA_005239525.1. Classification (NCBI taxonomy): domain Eukaryota; kingdom Viridiplantae; phylum Streptophyta; class Magnoliopsida; order Solanales; family Solanaceae; genus Nicotiana; species Nicotiana knightiana. The sequence goes on along the minus strand of ML368625.1, from coordinate 170,842 downwards.
TTAAGCTACTAAAATACTACCCCAATTACGAAAAAAATAAGAAACTAAAATCAAAATAAGAAATTAACAATTTTACTAACATACTACTACTAATTATCTAGAGAAATTCTCCCACCCCACAAAGAGTGCAGTGTCGCAAATGCACAAATAAAGCAAAAGAAAAATAACGAGGGTGGACAAGAAACTTCCTGAAAGGACAAAGGCCGAAGAAATCGCGACCCACGAGGTACTCAGACTTCCCCCAGGCATGGTCCTTTGTCCGGGCACCCCACACTTAGTTCTTACCATCTAGCTCGCTTTTGCACTCTTCCGATGGCTTTGTTTCCTATGTTTGCAATCATACAAAATAAAAAGAAACACTACAAAAAAATATGGGTTGCTTAACAAGCGCCTGATTCAATGTCACAGCACGATGCAAATCTCGCCTAATCGTTGACGAGCAACACCTTTGACTTCTGACGATCAAAGTCACCTCCACAATAGTGCTTTACTCTTTGTCCATTTACTAAGAACGTTCTCCCACAATCTATGATGCGCAACTCAATTGCACCATATGGAGTAACACTTACTACCTCAAACGGTCCCCACCATCTCGATTTGAGCTTTCCATGAAAGATTTTCAACCCCGAATTGAACAAGAGAACTAATTGGCCCGATTCGAACTCACGATTGTGAATATGCTTATCATGCCAGCGCTTGGTCTTTTCTTTATACAGCTTGGCATTCTCATACGTGTGCAAGCAAAACTCATCAAGCTCGTTCAATTAAAACAACTATTTTTCACCAGCTATTTCTGCGCCAAATTTCATCTCCTTTATTGCCTAATAGGCCTTGTGCTAAAGTTCCACCGGTAAATGGCATGACTTCCCATAAACCAGCTTGTATGGAGAGTCACCAATTGGAGTTTTGTAGATGGTCTGGTGTGCCAATAGAGCATCATCAAGCTTTGCAACCCAATCTTTCATACTTGCACCAACTGTCTTCTCCAGAATATGATTTATCTCTCTATTCGACATCTCAGCTTGTCCACTAGTCTGAGGATGATAGGCGGTCGCAACCTTATGTTTGAACCCATAATTCAGTAAGAGATTGTCCAACAGCTTGTTACAAAAATGGGTGCCCTCATCACTTATCATCACCCTCGGGGTGTTGAACCTTGTAAAGATATGCTTTTTCAAAAAGTTAACCACAACCTTGGCATCATTGCTAGGAAGAGCAACGGCCTCCACCCACTTCGACATATAGTTAATAGCCACAAAAATGTACTTGCGCCCATTGGACGGGGGAAATGGACCCATGAAATCAATTCCCCACACATCGACGATTTCAACCTCCATAATACCATGCAATGGCATCTCGTGCCTTTTCGTTATTGTGCCCATTATCTAGCATCTATCACACTTCCTCACGAACACATGGGCATCTTTAAACAACCTAGGCCAGTAGAAACCCGATTGCAACACCTTGATTTCCGTATTATCACCAGCATGGTGACCACCATAGGGTGACACATGACAGTTATGCAAAATATCATTTATCATAGACACGGGCACATATCTTCTCATCAACTGATCGGCACACGATTTGAAAAGAAATGACTCATCCCACACATATGATTTCACATCTTGCAAAAACTTATATTTAGCACGAGGTTCAATGTCAGGTGGCATTTCTCCACAACATATATAGTTCACAATATTCGCATACCATGGCACCTCCCCAACAGTAACGACCATAAATTGCTCATCTAGGAAGGTTTCCTTGATGACATCTCCTTCAACTACATTACTTTGAGTTTCTAACCTGGACAGGTGATCGGCCACTTAATTCTCTGTTCCTTTGCGGTCTCGAATCTCCAAGTCAAATTCCTGTAAGAGTAAAACCCAAATGGTTAGCCTTGGTTCAGCATCTTTCTTTTTGAACAAATACCTGATGGCTGCATGGTCTGTGTAGATGATGACTTTGGTGCCAACCAATTAGGCCCAAAATTTATCGAACTCCCACACTACAACAAGCAACTCCTTTTACGTCACAATATAATTTATTTGAGCAGGAGTGAGATCCTTGCTTGCGTAGTAAATGGAGTGAAATATTTTGCTCCTCCTATGGCCTAATACGACCCTAATAGCACTATCACTAATGCCACACATCAGCTCGAATGGCTCATTCCAGTCATGAGCCACGATGATTGGTGCACTTACTAACTTCTTTTTCACCTCCTCAAATGCTTTCAGCCAAGCATCGTCAAACTTTAACGACACATCCTTCCATAACAATCTGCACAAAGGAGAGGAAAATTTTGAGAAATCCGTTATAAATCAACGATAAAAACATGCATGTCCTTGAAAGATCCTAACTCCTTTCGTTGAAATTGGTGGTGGCAACTTTTTAATTGCTTCCACCTTAGTCTTTTCAACTTCTAGTCCCCATCACTATACCTTCACGTACCATAAAATGGCACTTTTCCCAATTTAGGACCAGATTAGTCTCCTCGCACCTAGCAGACATTTTAGAAAGATTGGTCAAGCATTCATCAAAAGAGGGGCCAAACACAGAAAAATCATCCATAAATACCTCCACAAATTGTTCCACCATATTGGTAAAATATCCATCATACACCTTTGAAAAGTCGCAGGTGCATTACATAACCCGAATGTCATGCTCTTAAATGCATAAGCCTCATAAGGGCATGTAAAAGTGGTTTTTTCTTGATTTTCCAGGGCAATAGCAATCTGATTATACCCCGAATAGCCATCAAGGAAACAATAGTATTCCAGTCCGGTAACCTGTCAGGCATTTGATCAATGAAGGGGAGAAGGAAGTGATCTTTTCATGTAGAATATTCAACTTCCTATAATCTATGCATATTCCCCAACCAGTCACAATCCTGGTTGGGATTAATTCATTTTGTTCATTCACTACAATATTCATAACCCCCTTTTTAGGTACACATTAGACATGGCTTACCCACTTACTATCGGAGATAAGAAATACTATACATGTGTCAAGCCACTTAATCATTTTTTTCTTACCACCTCTTTCATGATTAGATTTAGGTGGCATTGATGTCCACGCTAGGATTATGTCCCTCCTCTATGAGTATTTTGTGCATGCAGAATGCAAGGCTAATACCCTTTATGCCAGACATTGTCAAACAAATAGCATGCTTGTGCTCCCTCAGCACCCTCAACAACTTTTCTTCCTGCAAGTTAGACAAATTAGAAGAAACAATCATAGCTAAAGGATTAGAAGTTTCCAAGTATGCATAATGAATATGTGATGGTAAGCACTTAAGTTCCAATTTTGGGGCCTCCTCAACTGAGGGTTTAAGGGGAGGGCCGATTGGCCTATTTAGGGGCTCAAAGAGGGTTAATCCCAGTATGTATAGGCAGGATGCATCTAGTATATGCATCATCTCCCCAACCTCATCATCAATCTCCAATCTAGCAAACAGCATGATTGATTTCTCCAGAGAATCGTCTAGATATACGCTCGAATCAATAAGATGCTCATCTAGCTCCACAATACATATCATAAATAGCTCCTCATAATGGTGTGGGAGTTGAATTGCCTTGTATACATTGGAAACTGCTTCCTCATTGTCCACTCTCATAATAATTTTTCTCTCTCTCACTTTAATACTAGCATCACCTATAGCCAAAATAGGTCGTCCCAATATGATTGGAACTTGTTCATTAACCTCATAATCTAGGATGACACAGTCCGCTGGGAAGATGAATTTCCCAATTTGAAGCAACACATCTTCAATCACTCCTTCAGGGTAAGCAATGGATCTATCGGCTAATTGCAACATCACAGTAGCTGGTCTTGGTGCTCCCAGACCCAGTTTCTTGAACAAGGACAAGGGCATCAGATTTATACTCGCCCCCAAATCACAAAGATCACGGACTACATCAACATTATTAACGAGCTTAAATAACACATTTAAATATGCTCGCTAGTCGAACATAGTATAGTATAATATCGTATCCACATAGATTGGAGTTAAATAGTATTTTCGTAGTTTATAGCTAGATCCAAGATAATCAACAGTTGAGAATTATGTGTTAAAAATAAAATTAACTACGAATCTAGAGCTAATTGACTAATGACGATCAAACAAAGGTAATCAAGGAAGATGTCAATGGGAGAAAATAGGGGTTGATTGGAAGATGCTAGATATCTGTCTGGGATTTACTAGTTGCTTCACTTCTAATGTTTAAGTGAATATGTCGAATCTACTCAATACTCAATTATTAGTTCAAACGTTTAGTAGAAACTCCTGTTTCAATTAAGTCTCAACCTCACAAGATGAACTAAATTAAGCTCGGTGAAGATATGCACGAATTCGTAGTGGATTGGCCTTAGGAAAACCTATTTCGATTATCCTCATAACAAGGTTTAATCATAAATTCAATTAGCCTCTTTCGATTACCAAGAAGAATTAATGAACTCAACCAGCAAGATAATGCAAAGACATCAAAAGTTATACCTCTCTCGATTACATGAACATGTGAATATAGATGCAACAATTAAAACACTCAAAACGATTCAATACATAAAAACTAGAGTTAATATCCACAAACAAATATCAATACACCAAATCCATCAATCCCAAAAGAGAAATACTCCATAGATATGGAGTAAGTCATCACAATTATGTTATGTTTAAAGTAAAGAAAGACATTAAGCGATCCAAACTATTGTCTTGAGTGAGGACTGAATGACGAATCTTGTGCTTTTTCTTTTTCACCTTCTCCTTAGCCTCCTTAGGTCTTAGATGTGTCCAAAGCCCAGAATATAATCGACTAAACACGCAATTATAGCCTACCATCAATACCCCACATTTAAACCATTGCTCGTCCTCGAGCAATCAAGCGACACTTTATATAGACAATACCCTATTACACAACTTTCATAACTCATCATACCAAGAATAATTAAAATAGATTAAGAATAATATTGTAACATCCTATCCTCAAAATGTGACTCAAAAGTACCACGCATTATTCACAACTCGCTTACTTTCTTTAACATAAAGGTCAAAGACATTACCTTTTCTTCATGAATCAAGTTTCATCACACAACAACAAAGAGTAGTTCCACACACAATAAACATTAAGAAACACTACGAACTCGAGATAGACGAAATCACTCATTCTCAGAAATAATGTTCATATGCCACAAAAGATGAACCATAGGCTTTCCCCATAGTGTACTACTCTACTAATTGAGTTCATTAAGTGAAGGATCAAGTAGGACTTTAATTGGCTGGAATGTAGGCTGCGGGATAGGTAGAATACATTTAGATATAAGAGTGACTACACCTCCCTAAGAACTTTAATATATACACTTTACCTTCCAATCCCCACACTTATGTCAAACCATAACTCCACTTTCACATCAATATATCTTAACTCCCTACTTCTTTAAGCGCAATTACATTAAGATTTACCACTATCAAGGAATATTTTGCGGTACAACACACTTATTTTTCTTTCTTTTTCAATACAGGTGGCTCTTTCTTTTTCAAGATAGTGCACATTTCTCCTTATTTCAATAGTTCTACTCAAAAGCCACACCAACCACCCCACTTCAAATTTTGCAAAGTTCATATCAATTCAAGTGCTCACGAGAGGTACAAGGTTCAAATAGACGGTCAATTCAAACAAATTAGTAAGGATTGTAATGTGGGTGCCAAAGAAATGGGATTATAGGCTCAAAGGGGTTGACTAATATACATAACAATTAGGTAGATAAAAGCATACAACTGGCTCAATAAAGAAATGCATATATCACTTTCAATAGTGAATGAAACTATTATTTTTCTTTGCAAACACACGGGGTAAGTTTTAGACATCAAATGTAATGCACGGAATACACAAAACCTCACACACACATGACAGATAACTCACTCAAGATTGGACCATCAAAACACTATAGTCAAAGCAGTTAAGCATAGTTAAAATCTTACAGTTTAAGGTGCTTATGCTAGAGTCAAAAACTGAGCCTAATCGATAGAGTTTGATCGCTAAAGTCAAAAACTTAGCCTAATCTCTAAACACTAGCGATTAAAGCTCAAACTCAATTAGAGTGCAGTAAATTAGAGTGTAATTATTGACTAAAACACGCAATTATATCCTACCATCAATTACCAATCCGTGCATGGTGAAGCTGCCAGGATCCTTAAGCTTTTGAGGAACCTTGTTTTGGACCCTCGAGGGTCACTCCTAAGTAAGTGCGACTATCTTCAATTCAGTGAATCTCCTCTTGTGAGCCACTATATATTTGATGTACTCAGCATATTTTTGAATTTCATGAAGTACATAAACCAATGGAATATTTAACTGAACTTGGCTTAACATAGAGAGAAATTTGTTAAACATGCGATCATCATTCCTCTTCTGCAACCTTTGGGAGGAAAGGTGGTGGTGGCCTTGCTGCACCCACTAGTTCTGAACTTGCATCATCTTTCTTTGACTTATGTGTTGCTTTAGGAATCAACTCCCTCGTAGGTACATGCTTATCTTTTCTATTCTTTGGCACCTCTTTTAATTCCCTTCCATTTCTAAGTGTGACTGCATTAACTTGTGGATTCTTCTTTGTGTCACTAGGAAGCTCACTTGCAAGCCTAGTATTTTGATTTGCTGCCAATTGCCCAACTTGTCTCGCATGATTTCTAAAACTTGGTCCTGAATTTTGCTGATTGTCAAGCGAACACTTCTTCAATAAGTCATTCGTATTCTCGTCTACTTATTGGGGTGGCTTCTGATGTTGACTGTAATTTCCTTGGGGTCTGTACTGATTCTGAGTTGTTTGATTCCCACCCCATGAAAATTGTTACACCCTATGTATTCGTACATGGAAGTACGCCATAAGTAAATTGAGATAAGTTTTGAAATGAGATGTTACATTCCTTATTTTCGTATGTTAAAGTTTCGTCGTAAGGTAATCGACGTAATTTCGGGAATGAGATTATTGTGAGATTATAAGTATTGTGCTATTTCAAACAAGTGATGAGTAAATTCGAAAAGGTGAGAGGGTAAGTAAATCGAAGAAAATGAATTTCGTCGAAATTTGACATTTTGGGATAAAATACAGCCCGAACCAAAATACCCGGTATTTATGGACTAGTACCATACAAGGTACAAGATGGCCATGATAGTAAGGTGTATAAGGTATTTGAAAAGTGAGTAGTATTTTAAGTAAGTGGAAATAATTCTTAATTATATGGGTAATTGGTTAATTATTGGGTAATGGTATATTACCTAATTAATTGATAATTAGTGGTGGAGTAATTGAAATTTTGGATAAAGATTAAACTCCAAAATGTGGCAGCCCACTAATCTAACATTATGACTCATATACTATATTTGAAAGGTGGCAAAATTTAGTAGATTATGTGACATTAGTCATTATTCAAATGGGGTCCACACCCAAATATTCAAAGAGACTCTAATTCACTATTCAATCTATACAGAGTTCAAAGAGATATTCAACAACTCATTCATAAAATTAGCAACGTGATTTTGCTATCAAAAATTTAGTAATTAAAAATCTCTTCATTCTTCTACAGTAAATATTTAGAAACTAGGACATAAGAATAAGATTTGGCAATAAACACAATGCTCAAAGGATTATTCGGAAATTAAAAAAAAAGGTTATTCAAAAACATCGTCTGTTGTAAGCATCACTTCGATCCGCCGTTACGTGCTCTCGTAATTGACGTGTGCTGGAAGGATTGTTAAGAGAATCGGCCCAGGTATGTTAAGGCTATCCCTTCTTTTTTTTTGGCATGATCTATACGACATGAACAAAACGAGCAAATGTACAAATTCCATAAATGACTCTATTCATAGAAGTATTAGAGAAGTCTATGTTCTTGAATTCTCATATGTCTTATTATTTAATCGTCTGTTTATGGATCTCAGAATATACGTAAGTTGATAAAGTTTGTTTCATGATATTATTAAGAGGTATAATGGTCTTATGACGTATCGAGAGATTTTATTAACGTATTTCATATGCATTTATAGATGCGTGTTGACCCATGACCAGATGGCATTATATACGCGTATATATATGTATATGGGATATGGGAACGGTTATGGCGTTATATACGCACCACCACCTGCACCTGGTATATGTTGATGATTTTTCTCACAGTAGCCGAGATGATGTGATGGGATGCCCTCAGAGGCTTGATGATGTTATGAACACATGTAGCTACACACGACATGACATTCATATGCATATGCATGACTCTATGAGTATTTCATGATTTACAGAGTTATTCAGACTTACATGTCGAGTCTTTTACTCCATGTTTCTCTCTTGTCTATTAGTTACTGATTTTCAATCCTTACATACTCGATACATTATTTGTACTAACGTTCCTTTTTCCTAAGGATGCTGCGTTTCATGCCCGCAGGTCCCGATAGACAGGTTGTGAGCCCTCTAAGTAGGTTATCTACTCAGCGAAAGATGTTGGTGCGCTCCATTTGCTTCGGAGTTGCTTGTTTGGTTAGCATGATTTAGATGTGTATTGTTTGGTATGGCGGGACTCTGTCCCGAACTTTATGAAATTTATGTATTCTTAGAGGCTTGAAGACAGATGTCATGTACGTAAAAGATTGTATGGCCTTGTCAACCTATGTGCAGTATACGAGTGGTTATTTTGGTCTTATAGACCCATATGTCTTATGTATAAGTTGGTATCACATTTTGTATTCTACTTCTCTCACAGCAACCTTACGGCTTTGTTATCTAAGATAGTATGACATGAAAAGATACGTTATGCTGGTACTAGGTTGAGTAAGGTATTGGGTACCCATCGCGGCCCATCGGTTTGGGTCATGACAAAAGTGGTATCAGAGCAGTTTCATCCTAGGTAGTCTACAAGTCGTGTCTAGTAGAGTCTTGTTTATGGGTGTGTCGTGCACCAAACTTATAAGCAGGAGTCTACGGGGAATTTAGGACTGTCACTCTTTCCTCCTACTCTAGATCGTGTGGTAGAGCTCAGTTATAAGAACTCAATTTCCTAAACTCTATCTTACTTATAGTACGACGATACTGACATCAAGAAATATGGTTGGTAAGAAATATAGTTGTGGAAGAGTTGAGTCAGAGCAACTCAATTTTTGCATCATGCTTATGATGGATAAATATGAGGTATTCAACAAATCATGTGTATACTAAGATGTGTAAGCTTCTTGATAAGGATCCCTAAGGCAAGAAAGCCTATCCACTCTTACGGTAAAAAGGAATAAGGAGGGAGACACAATTTTCAGCAACTAAAATAAGCAAGGTGAAGAAGGGTACGAGGCACCCAGTTAATGAATTTTATTAGTATTACAGTTCCAGCAGAAAAATATAAGCATTCTGAGTTACCCTCAACAGCAACATAGGTATGTATAATTGGCCACACCCATCTTAGTTATACCCTATGGGGGCTAACATGTGTAGATTAAGAAAAGGCGGGATATCAGGATCCGGCTAGGATTAGAGTAACCCAAAATGGTGGATTGATTGTTTACGTTAGTTGATATTTTCGAAGGATATTGCAAATGTGCTAGTAGATTTCCTTGTGAGACACTCAAATGTTGCACTCTACAATAGTAGAGTTAGATATGAGTACTGTAATGATAGTCACTGGAAGCCTTGAAGGGATAAATATTACCTTAGTGTGGCTCGTGTCCCTAGTAGAGCGAGAACGTTAAGCAAACCAAAGAGCCACTGGATGGAGCAAAGGGGAGCTAAAAGCAAAAGAATATCTTGTTGAAGTTTTCAGAATAAAGAGATAGACAGAAATGTTAGAAGGAAATAAGAAGAGAGCTAATGAAGCATTAAGAGTAAGATATGGTAGATGTATGACAATGGTATATCAAAAGATGACAGTATTACAGAATCTATAGTCAAGTGAATGAAGAGACGAGAGGTGACAGGACTTAAGACAACAAAAGAGTATAGGCCATAAAGTCATATCCTCAGTTTGAGATATAAGTTCATGACTCCAATGCAACTACCTGGAGGAAAGTTAGACCTCAGAATAATAGGAATCAATATGGGCTGGTGAACAAGATAAGCTAAACATAAATTAGGGACTGAGTGATTGGATAATAGTCGGCATAATGAAAGTTTCAGATTTTGTTCTGGCGATAATAGAATGGACAACAAAAGAAGATTCGTGAGAAATTCAGAGAATGGTCGTTCAGGAAGACGCTTCCCTAAAGCAAGCAATGTGAGCAAAGTTAAGCTTAAGGGGTTGTATGTGTTAGTTATACTAGGTGTCTTTCTCGTGTGTAAGGAGTTTTTTTATCCTTGGTACAGAAGGATTACCGTAGGGAAAGTAAGGGTCATCGATGATGTGAAAGGACGCCAAAGATGAAAAGGTAAAACATATATAGGCAGGTCGTCATAGCTCCAAGTCTTAGTACTCTACTAAAGGGGGGAATATGGAATGATAAAGGAAGGATGCGATAAAAGGAGAAAGGGATGAGATTGCACTTATCCAAATGTTACAGATATGCTATGATTCCATAACGTTATGTAAGCACGATATCAAGAAAAGGAAGTACGGGTTCCTACCCGGGATGTTATTGATAGATAAGGAGACAGTACGTGAGGTAAGTAAAGACAAGGAAATTGCCCAAGAAAGATTACGTGGAATATGGATATGAGAATGGGACGACGAGTAGTTAGTAGTTTATTTAGGAAGAGCCTAGTCATGACTAGACAAGAAGTTACAGACAAATCAGCAAATCATGCAAGATAAATATAGTAAACCCCAACATGGAGAATTTTTCCTTGTAGTGATGTCATTATAATACTTGAGATATATTCAAATATGAGTCTGGGTAGTTAAAGGTACCGTATGAATGTTATGGGAATAAAAGAGAGTGCCACTGGGAAGACAGTCAAAATATCAGTTCAGAAGCAACTGTACGAGCACATGAGCGTGAAGGTAAGTAACTAAGTATAATTATATGTGAGTACGAACATAAAATATTCTATCGGGTATACGATGTAATAAGCTCGCAGCTTTACAAGAGTCAGATGGTCTTCCCTAAGTACTACAACGAAAGACTAGTTGAGGAAATAAGAAAGAAGGCTTCAGCCTAAGCACAACTGACCTAAAGAGGAAATGGTCTTATAACAACAGTCTCACTACAAAATTGTATGCACTCCAAAAGAAAGTGGCACTTACCGTGGCTAAAGAATGGGAAGTAAAATAAGAAGTGATATCCAAGATCATATGAGTTGTGTGGAATTCCAATATGCGTGGGAACTAAGATAAGCTAAGTATGCACATGAAATGGGGGGGAAAGACCAAGAAAAGTAAAAGATTACGTTTAAAGAAAGCTTCGAAGGAACAAAAGGAATTATTCAATCAATAATGCGGAGTTAGTTACGTTATGGATGCACTTAAGAGTTTGGAGTTTTCTACCTGCAGCATATACAGCCGTAGAAGATTCTGGTATACGTTAACAGAAAGAATTGAGCTCAGGTCATAGACGAAGGATTGAATTATTAAAGGGTCATATCATGGATATCCCTCAGCGCCCATGAAAGGCTAAAGTAATAACTAATACTAGGAGCGGCAGATCGAAAAATAGCTTAAGCCTACATAAAGGATGATCCGAAAGAAGAGGAAACTAAAGAGTTACATCAACTAATTAAAATAGGAGTGGACCAAGAGAATTATAGACCTCGGGATCACTCTTAAATAGCAAAGGTATAAGAGAGATAATACAGTAGCCATATTTTATAACGGATCTATGATGAAGCCAACTGAAGAGTACCAGCCTCATAAGATGTCACTATGAAGCTCCTACCGGATTGTGCATGCACCAGAGGTGCAAGTATTATAATATAGCTTTAGGTTGTGGAGGTAAATTATACCTATGTGGAAGGGGGGTCATGAAAGAGATAGAAGATACGATGTAAGATTTTAAGGTAGTAAGGTAAAGGTGAACAACGTAAAAAATACTCAAATGCAGAAGGTTGTGAATAGTCCATACTTCAGATAAAAGGCTAGAAGCACGGGGATTCAGTATCTGGGAATAATAGCGGCATCGTCAGTAGCGTATCTTTAAGCCTATGGTTTTTAAGTAACAAAAGGTCTAATTAGAGAGTAAAAGAAGAGATGTTCCAGAAAAGAATAAGGAAATTGGTCATAAGCTAAAATACGATAAAACGACAAGGTTTTAGAAAGACAATAGTAAGGATAAGAAAAGGACAAGTGAGAAGGTGACAAAAATGGATAAGTCCTCGAGATTAAGCCCGTGAAAACAAGGGAGCTGATGGTTTCTCTAAGTTATAGAAAGCTCAGTATAACCCAAATAAACTCAAAGGAGTCTAAGACTAATAATATCTAGAAGTAAAAAAATGAAATGCTACCCTGGTAGTAGAGTAAGGGTATAATTATGATTGATAAACGATGACGTTTGGACCTTCGATTGAGTAATGATTTGAAGAGGATTTCATGAATAATACGGGATTGAAATACCACGTAAGGTGAATCACATTGGGATGATATGAAATAGGGTTATGGAAGTACAATATCGCCCCTAAGTGGATCAGGAAAATCACTTCAAATATTCCCCGATACTACATAAGCCCTAATGGAAATGTATTATGTAAGAAGTTTCAAGTTATCAATGGAAGATTAGAGATCAACATTGAGGTGAATCGACAATGGATGGATAAAAGATACGAGATGAGATTAGACCATCATTCTTAAGACGAACAGTAATAAAGAAACGTTAAAAGACTTGGCTTTATGCATATGGGATAATTAACGAAAGTAACCTGGAGTTCTGTAGCAGACCTCACTAATGATAAAGCGAAGTAAGAATTATGGTATAGTATGGAATACTTAGATGTAGTAAAGTTAATGACGCCTAGAGGGACATCTTGACATAATTTTGTATATGTTCACTAAGTGAGGCCTGTAGAATGGCTAACAGATGGAGGATCGGTATGGAGACGTCTGTATTTATCTTCCAGAGGCTATGGAGTTAGGAACAGTTTCAGTTATATTCTTCTCTGTCGTGCAATTTTTATTCTATCATTGTTGATTGAGGAAAGGGGAGAGAAGTGTTCCATAGGCGCACATACAAAGTTAGAGTCGTATATGCTGCATGATAGAAGGTAGCAATAATTACGAGATTAGAAGGATTCCAACTACAAGTCATGGTGTGAGAAAGAGGCTTAAAGGGGGGAATGCCCTGGCCTTTGGATTTATTCAAAGAACATTTGCCTCAATGGCAAAAAGAGTATTAAAGTATTCACAAGAGCTATGGGTTATGAGAATGATAAGTGCATCAGTCAACATTCGAGGACGAATATTCCAAAGGGATGAATAATGTTACACCTCATGTTTTTGTACATGGAAGTACGCCATAAGCAAATTGAGATAAGTTCGGAAATTAGATGTTATATTCTGTATTTTCGTATGTTAAAGTTTCGTCGTAAGGTAATCGACGTAAGTTCGGGAATGAGATTATTGTGAGATTATAAGTATTATGTTATTTCAAACAAGTGAAGAGTAAATTCGCGAAGGTGAAAGGGTAAGAAAACTGGGAAAAAAAACAAATTTCGTCGAAATTTGATATATTGGGATAAAATATGGCCCAAGCCAAAATACCCGGTATTTATGAACTAGTACCATACAAGATACCACATGGCCATGATAATAAGGTGCATAAGATATGTTAAAAGTGAGTGGTAATTTAAGTAAGTGGAAATAATTCTTAATTATGTGGGTAATTATTAATTATTGGGTAATGAGACATTACCTAGTTAATTGATAATTAGTGGTGGAGTAATTGAAGTATGGATAAAGATTAAACTCAAAAACGTGGCAGCCCACTAATCTAGCATTATGACTCATATACTATACTTCAAAGGTGGCAAAATCTAGTAGATTATGTGACATGAGTCATTATTCAAATGGGAACCACACCCAAATATTGAAAGAGACTCTCTAATTCACTATTCAATCTCTACAAAGTTCAAAGAGATATTCAGCAACTCATTCATAAAATTAGCAACGTGATTTTGCTATCAAAAAATTAGTAATTCAAAGTCTATTCATTCTTCTTCAATAAATATTTCGAAACTAGGACAAAAGAATAAGATTTGGCAACAAACAATATGCTCAAAGGCTTATTCGGAAAGTAAAGGGGGGGGGGGGGGGGGGGG